>NDGM011081525.1:0-14353 GCA_002564305.1 Octomys mimax | reverse complement strand
GAGTTTCATGACATTACAGTACAAGTTCTCAGCCTCCTAATTGCTATGACAGGCATGTACCACCACAGTCAGCTGCTCTAGTATTAATTTTATTATAATTGTTTGTTGTTTCATAGTTATCTCATTTGTATTTTCTTCTTACTGTCAATCTCTTCTTATATTTTGATTTATTTAGATTCTTATTTACCTTACAGATTCACTGGTTTTATATCTTATATTTCTTAATTGTTTCTTTAAGAATTATCTCATGCATGTTTAGTTGGCCAGTTCTTCTTTAACTAACATTACACTATCTCATGAAAGCTGTGGAATTCATATATTATTACAATTTCATTTTATCTCTCCCACCAGATTCAAGACCAGGCTGAGAGAAGCAAAGCCCTTGGGTATCGATGGGATGCTGAGGGTGTGTATCCTTCTGCTGTGGGCTGTGGGACCCAGCCCTCCCTCTGATCCCAGCTCCACTCCTAACATTGAAGTCCTTCAAATAATATATTTCTACATACCTTGTTTTTATACTAGCATTAAATAGTTTTAAGGGATTTTCATAAGTATGTATGTGTGTGTATGAGTGTGTGTCTGTGTATAGTATTTTATTCCTTTTTTTTTCTGATCTGTCCTGAACACGGCAAGTTTTTCCATCAAGCAAAATAACTATTTTAGTATTTTTGTAGAAAATGTCCTCATCTTTTATCTAGCTGACAATATCTTCATTTCACATTCCTTTCTGTGGAATAGTTTTGTATATAAACAAGTGTGGATTATTTTTTTCTTTCTTTTCTCTTTTATGATAATGGGATATCACTATAATGTACATTTGTGAGGTTCTTTATTGTATCAGTCACACTTATAATTTGCTGATCTTCTTAATTCTGCAAGTTGATGTTCTTTCAAACTTGGGGTGAATACTGAGATACCTCCCAATTATCTCCTTTCTATCTGGAATCCTCCATATGGATTGTTTACCATTAAACTTGTTCCATGGTGTTGGATACTTAACTTGCTTTTATTTTTTTCTCTCTTCTTTTACTTGAGGGTGAATGACCTCTACTAATGTGGCTGTGGACTCAGTGACCTTTTCCATGACCATATTCAGAAGCATTCAAGCCCATGAGATAATATCATATTTTTTTCTTTTCTAGTAGGTTTTTTTTGCTAACTTTGTATTTATTTTTTATTTTTTTATTTTCTTCTGTATTTTTTAGGGAAGGCTCTACAGGATGTTCAGTGTCTCACTACTAGATTGGATTCATAGTGATTCTCCTATTTACAGACTCCTAAGTCCTGGGATTACAGAAGCGTTGCACCATGCCCTGTCTCAGCACACAGCAGGGGTGTGGCCAGCATGGCAGGCCCGGGGATTGAACCCCTGGCCCCTGCAGCTGCTTGCAGGTACTTTAATCCACTGAACTATTTGGCCGACCCTTAACATTTATATTACTCTCTTCTCATTGGTGAAATCCGAGGATGCTTGCAGATGGCAAATTTTGAGATGGAAATATATTTTACATACCTGCTTTACAGTCACCGTGTGATAATTCCATCTTTGAGGCCAACATAAGATTTGTGTCCATCGACTAATTCTTCTCTTTCATGTGAGATATCACATCTTATGTTTTTGTATGTTCATGATTTTTCATAATGTATAAGACACAATCTAAGATACAGTAGAAAGAGAAGTACATATTGATCCCCAGGAAAGGGCCTGCTCCTCTTCCCTCAGGTTGCTGCTAACCTGCTGTGAGCTGAGGGTGGCTGCTCTGTGAAGAGACTGAGGAATGCAGGTTCTCAGCAGTGATGAAGGCTTGTGCCCTGTGGATGACTTCGTTTTTGTTTCCAGAAGACAAAGGATGGCAGGCAAACTTCTCTCATTAGCAGAAGGAATTTATAAATCCCTTCAATGTTTGCACTGAGCAAGTGTCATGGTTTTGATTTATGATCCCCTGTTCCCATCCCCCCACAGCCCCCCGAATAGCTGTGTTCAGAGGACAGGCCTTTAGATGAGGACTGTATCATAGGGGCTCTAATTTGATATTACCGGGGAGTGAAGGAATAAGAGGTGGGGCCTTGCTGAAGAGAGTGGATCAAGGCGCTGTGACATTGGAACGATGCCTTGTCCCCGGGGGGTTCCTCTCTAGGTCTTTCACACTGTTTCCTGGCTGCCACAAAGTGAGAAGCTTTCCTCTACTACACTATGCTACTTGCCTTCCCACTAGCCCAAAAGCAGTGTGGCCAGTTATTCATGGACTAAATCTTCTGAAGCCAGGAGCCATCATCAATATTTCCTTCTAGCAATTCTCTCAGATATTTTGTCACGGTAGTCAAAAGCTGTCTAAGGCTGGACAGATAGCTTGGCAGACTAAGCACCTGCCTGGCAAGCAGAAGGTCCCACGTTTGATCCCCACTATAGCATGCCATATGGCTCTGGAATCCCAGATGCACTGTGCCAGCCCCAAAACTGGGTGTGGTGGCACACCCCTGTAATCTTAGCACTGGAAGGTTGAAGCAGGAGGATCCTTGAAGTTCAAAACTGGCCTGGGGGCCACAAAAGTAAGCAAAAGGCCAGCCCAAACTGCATAGTGAAACCCTGTCTGGAAAAAAAAAAAAAGAAAGAGAAAAGAAAAAATAAACAAAAAAACCCATCAATATAAAAAGCTGTCTAACACAGCAAATGAGAAGAGATTCTGAATGAAAGCTCCTGTACCTTGGGGTAAAATAGATGGAAAAAATGAGGATAGAAAGGTCAAGGAAGAATGACCACAGGGTTTATCAGTTGGCTGTACTTTCAGTGCAGGCACCACAGCTGACACATCCCTCGTATCCCCCACAGGCTCACTAGCAAGAGTTGACATGGGCAACTGCACAACAACAAGAGCCCGTTGAATAGCACAGATTCAACCCAAATTGGAATGACTTTCAAAATCCACTCCTTGAGATCTGAGTAGATTGGACAGGTCTAGTGCTGTAAATAAAACATGTAAAATTATTTCAGTAGAGCAACAACAGAACTACTGATTTTTAATATCCCGTCAAAGAAGCTCCCTTCCTGTGAAATTCAATGGCTTGCTTTCCTTAATTTTGTGAAAAGAAAAGCAATGCTGACCTTGATGAATGTTCACCTATAGTTAGCTATGATACACCTAAGTATTTCAAAACCCCTGTGCATATCAGTGTACTCCCCAGTCAGTAGCAGATAATCCTCAGAATTTTCTTTGCTCAAACTTCATTGTACATTTTTGGATTTACAGATCATAACTCTTCAATGACTTGTTACTTATGCGTGACATGTAAGGATATTAACACAAAAAAATTGACAAAAATGCTTGCAGAGAGACATATTCATTTTCAGCCATGTGCTGGATAGTTCAGCTGCAATTTTCATTGTCTACAATTTAGGGAGGTATACAGAAATGAGGTTGAGATTGAGTTGATTTAATTTAATACCCTTGACCTCCCTTCCCCCGATTACTGGTTCCTTTTGGGTATGGCTTTCTGTGAGGTCCTCAGACATAGCATGCTCTCTAATCTGTTTTCCAGGTATTACCAAATTACCCAAGAAGGGAAGTGGACTGGTGTCAAATCTGAACATTTTTAGGAACAGTGAAACGCACTTTGAAAGAACAGCCATCTCTGTTATAATTAAAACTAGCATCGTTGTGGTTGTCTCTAAGAGGCATCATTGTCTAGGCACTCCAATTTCTTACTTCTTCTACATCCATACTACCTTCAGGGAAGTTCCTTCTTAGATTCTCTGGGCTAGTGTTGGCTAGTCAGAACAATTACTCATGCAGTTGAAATCAGGCTAAAACATTTAAACAGAGCATTGGCAGGGGCGGTCAGGGATATAGTTCAGTAGCATAAGTTCCTGTCTAGTGAGCCCAAGGTCTTGAGTTCTATTCCTGATACCTCAAAAATAAATAAATAAATGAATGAATGAATGAATAAATAAATATCCCCAAAATTTGGAACACCAGCAAAATTTTAAAAAGGTTTGCTAAATGCTCAGTATCAACAAAAATCTGAACAGAAATTCACACATAGCTCAACGGTCTGATGTTCATGTGTGATGTACTTTGTAGAGCATAGAGGATAGATTTTTGTTTTCATTCACAGGCTCTCTCTCGCCCATGTGGTAGATGCCATACTGTCCCCTTTCCCCACATCCTGGGTGTCTACACCCTGAAAGCCTAGACCTACAGAGGGAACTAAGGAACCAAGAGAGGGAGGAAACTCTGTCTGCCTTTAGCTGAAGGCCTCCTTTCAGAAATTATGGTTCTTGTCAGCCATTTTTTCCTCATTTGAGGAGACCACACAGACTTTCCACCAAGATTAGGCTCTATACACGTGTTTCCATAAATATCCATTTTATACAGATACTGTATTTATCCTAGGGACACCATGGGTGCTGATGACATGGTAAATATGTATGCTTAGGAGAGTTGAATTCAGAACTAGAAAGTTTGTGGCTTCCACTGATAGAGCGCATTAATATCTTCAGTAACCAGAAACCTAGATTACTGAATTTAGGTCATGGGTATGTTTCAAGATCTAACTGACTGCAATTTAGAGAACTGAAAGCTTTTTTATTATAGTTGCAGACAACTCTCCTTAAGTGCACCTAGATCTGTTTCCAGTATGACTTCCATAACCACGTGGACTAGCTCAAATAGCAGACACTGTGTGCTTGCTCCCCATAATCAAGGGCTATGATAAGACTCTTGAGGAATTCATCTCACTTGTTCCTTCCAGGTTTGAATGTGAGATCCACACTAATCTAAGCAGAGTGAGTCCCAAAATGACTCCAAAGCAAATAAGAGTGAAAAGCCTTTTTCTTTATGGAAGTTCAAGCAATAGGATAGTATAAATGAAGAAAGGATAGAATGCTTCATTCGGGAGAACCTATGAAGTGAAAACAACAAAGAAATAGCACAAGAGTAGAAATGTGGCTTTGCATTCTCTTACAAGTGCCTGGAAAGGCTCCTGAGGCAAATTTCTTTTCTAGAATCTGAGTTAATAACAGGATGATTAATGTTTGTGTGAGTCAATTGGATTCTGAGACCTGTGCCTCACCCATGCCAGGTGAGGGAGAGAGGGAGCAGGTGCCCAGTACACTTAGGAGACTGGAATGCTTCAAGAAGATGTGAAGCTTGGTACTGTATCAATCAACTATGGTGAGTAAGGTATCTTTCAACATTTTTTACTATGCCATCCTATCCTTGATAATCACAATTACATCTGTCTCTCTTTATGACAGGTATGCCATTCTAGGTCAAACGTACAGATTATCTCCAAGCTGGAGGAACTTTGCATCTTTTGTTATCTTTTCTCTTAATTTTTTTTTTTTTTTTTTTTGTAGCCAGTAGATTTTCAATGGTCAGACCCATTCAAAAGCAATTGAAGATTTTTATTTTTTTAGTACTCATTTTCTGTATCGCAAGAGAGGGCAACAGCCTCATCATAAACTTACAACTCTCCAGTATGTTTAATTTACTTTTTTAGCTTATGTATTTAGCATAGTTCTTGACATGCAGAATATTCTAAACATGTGTTTGTTAACTAATTAAAGTGGTCAAGTAATTCTACCAGGGGCATAACCTTTGAACACCTGATTCTCCTCTGTTTGGCACCAATTTCTCTTGAGGTCAGAAAGTGTCGACTTTTCTAATGAAATATGTTCTCGCTGTTTCTTCCTCTGTAGATCACAGGTCACCCGCCCGCTTGTAATGCAAAGTTCAGGATCCTAATACCCAGGTTTCCATATTAATCACAGCACCAGGGCTAAGTTGCCTCCCTCTCAACACACTGGATAGCAGTGTGCTCTCTTTATGATGCAAATGGAGCATCAGACTTAACATATAAATAATGACCTGAAAGGAAGGTAATTTAAAGCCATTTCATAGCTGATGAGCCATTATTTCTCTCCATCATCACTGCATCCAAAACAGGCTCTCCCATCACCTTGTTCAACCTCCATCATAAAATTAATTACCTCTGAATAGACCCCATTTAATTGCTCATAAAATTGATCTTACTTTCCAGATTTTATGGCAATGAGTATGTCATCAACAAAAGTGTCTAGAATAAAAAGAATGTGCATTATGTATCTTGAAATGAAATACAATAACTCATGGTGAATGTAGAGATCTTTGGCATCTGAGCCTATGGTATGTGATAGACACTTGTAAACAACTAGGCAATATCCCTAAACATCTTATAAGGAAGCTGTTTAAAAATTGATAAAAACTTTTCCTTAAAAGGTCAAAGTTATAAGGCATTTTGATCCAGTTAGAACATTGGATTCATTTCTTTTCAAACAAGTAAAAATGAATTACTGCTATCATTTAAACATTTGTTTGTTTCTTTATTCAAACTAGAGACAGTCTTGTTATGAAAAAAATGTGATTTGCTGTTTGAAGAACTCCAGTTATGACATTCCATGTATAAGAATTTCTTTCCTCAGAAAATTAACATCTTTGCATTATTTAAGTTTATTTTCAGTGAATTAACATAATGATATTTATTTCATAGGCTCATTTTAGGTTTGAATGTGATTATGAATAAAAATCCACCTAATGAGGGTCCTGGTCCAAAAAAAGACATTTAATCAGTCTTCAATGTTATTATATTCTACTACTACTATTAATAAACCAATCAGGAAACAATCATGTATTTCAATGAGATTGCATAATAGAGAGGTGATAGGTTTTGGCATATCAGTATTTGAATTCTATAATTTATAATTCATATATGCTTGAGTAGTTTACTTAGTCTCTCTCATCCTCCACATCCTCAAAATAAATGAGATTTTTAACACTTAAATTACAGGATCAGATGAGGTGCATGATGGAGAACAGCAAGCTCCAAGCAGCATTTCCTGTGGACATCTGCATACATAGTAACCCTGGCTGCAGTCTCCACATCGCTTCTCTTGGTCCCATCCTGAATGGAGGGGCTCGTGCTCCTAGCATGCATTTAGAGTTTACTTCGGTTGGATGAAGAGTGGCCTAGAAGGCTAGAACTCTGGCTCAGGGCCAGAAGGAAGGCTCACTGATGATTTTGGCTATACAAGGTCAGAAGAGGGATGACTCTACTCCATTCTCAGAGGAGCTCTGAGCTAGAAGCCTGGACTTGGCAAGAAGCCAGCTCGAGGCTATGTATACATGCTTTGAAGCCTGATCCTTCACTGGTCAGCCCCTTGAGCTACCACATGTTTCATTTACAGAGACTTATTGCAGCTTCTCTCAGATCAAGTTCTCAGTACCAAGCTTTGAAACCATATAATTTGGTCTGTTTGAGAACTTGTACTCTCCTTCAACATCAACATCATTTCGCTTACATATTCCTACCTACCTTGATGGGTTGCTCCCTTTGTGGTTTAAAAGGATGTGCCATCCTTTTTTAAAGATTTTTTTTTCAAGGACTGATGCTTGATTTCTGACCTATGAGCTTCTCATCCTGGCTTATATTCCTTCTAACAATGTATTACACCTTCCCTGAGAGAATGCAGTGGTACCACAGATTAAACTGAGGACCCTGCAGTTACCAGGCAAGTGCTTATTCTCCTGAACTATCTCCCCAGGCCAGATGTGCCGTCTTCTTCTTGATATTTTCTCTCAATGTTTGAATCCAAGCAAGAAGTTCTTTACTATCAGGAAGGAGTACCTCTCCTATAATGCTTATTGTACATCTTTGAGAGAATTTGTTGGTGTAGCTATAATGAGAAACATAAATTCATGAATGTATTTCTGTCTCATTCTTCTCTGTGTTCCATGCATTGAAAAGTACCTAATTTGACTTAGAGGACAAACCTCCACAACATAATCCAAAGGGATACATCAGCCCAACTAGACTGAAGTAAGAGTGGTCAAAGTGAAGCACAGAAGGAAAAAGCAATGGAAATGAGATGGAAAAACATAGCAGGTTTTGAACATTTGATACCTTTGTTACTGAGTGTAATGAGTTGTGAGCCTAGATGTGGCAGGTCTTACATGAAGAAGTTTGAACAGGGCCGGGAGAGGAGAACAAATCAACTTTTTTGATATCATGTATATGTTCATACAAAATGTAAATAACACAAAATACCTTATCAAAGGTTTTCATTGTATTGCAAAGATGGTTTTGTGACTGTTTGAAAATGCTGAAATGAGTCAAGGTAACTACAGCAATACCAGACTTCTCAGAATCATTAAGATGTATCAATATCTAAGCTCCAATCAGTTGCTAAACAAGTTGAAATAATCCCTTTATTCTTTCTCCTTTTATAGTAGATCATTTAATTGAACTTGTATCCCATATTAGTTCATAAAACATAGCTCCATGTGATATTCTTAGTGGTTTGTATTATTTTTATGGTAGCTATCAGTCTACATATTTATTGATAGCCTATCTTGCTAGAAGCAAGGATTTGACACAATTGGGTCACAGAGGATCATTATAGTTGAGCTTTACTTTGAGATTTCTTATCCTAAGTGTTTTCTTTGATCCTAAATTTAAATCTTTCAAGAATTCTCTTGAAATTACCAAAAGTTATCACTCATCTCCTGTAAACAGGCATCTCAGAGGTATTAAAAGCTCACACAGATAGGATGGTGAACCTAGTGTGAAAGATTTCAACTTAAGGTACAGTGTAGCTCCTACATGTTCATAGGACAAGTATGGGGGTGGGGATAAGGCCATGATATGGTGGCGAGGGAGAAGAGAGAGTTCAACTTGCAATTCTACTTAGAACAGCACTCTGCTCTTTGCAAGACCTAATCAATTATTTGGAGCCATAATTTTTATTACACAGAAAGGCAGCAATAATAATATTCATATCAAAAAGTTCGTGAGAAGTTGAGGTGAAATTATGTTTAGGGCCCTCCTAGCATTTCAATTGCTATACTGTCTAGGATGATCATATCAATAGTCACAGGTATAACTCCTTACCCCTAAGAAACACTTATCAAAGTCCTACTGCTGGTGAGGGGCAGAGGCAGCACCTTGAAAGCTGTGTGGTTAGTTGTACATACTCGGCAAGTATTAATTTGGGGGTGGTCAGTAAGTGTGCATTTTGGGTCAAGTGGACTTCTCTGCTTCAAGGGGAGGGTACCTGTGGTGTCAATCAATATGCGGTTGTATCACTGTTAGAAGGAGCTGGCTCACCAGGTCTGGCTGATGCTGTGAGTGCCCCTTCATAAGGGCATTTTGTTGTTTCAGTGATGTGAAGGTTATGAAATAACAGACTTGCAGCATTATTCCCCTGTATGCTATGCGTTTACACAAGGTACATATTCACTATCAGAATGTGGCTTTAGATGAGTTTCAGTCTTATGCCTCTATATGTATGCTAAACTTAGCTGGACATCTCTCTGCCCAGTGTCACTTCCAGAGCTGTAATTCTTTTAATCTTAAACTTATTGCATCCCTTCCCAAAGTTTAGAGCCAGCCCATACTTGGGAAAGATCTATTGTTGTGTGTTTTGGTTTCATCCCCAGATAACCATCTGGTACATAGAAACATCTCTTTTCATAGCAAAACAAAACAAAAGGAAACACAAAAAGTGAAACACACAAAACACCTACCTGATCTGCTGAATTACATAGAAACTATTTTATATTTCTAACTAGACACATTGTTTACCTGTTCTGTGAGTTGCACTTTCGGCCAAGGAAGTTTTGATTCCTTATGACCTCTCCAGACTGCAGAGGCTTACTTAACTCAAATGTGGAAACATGGAGCTGTCCATCAAGTGCTATGAAGGGACAATGACAGTGAAATGAGACTTTATGAAGCACGGGGCTAGAATGAGTTCTAAAGAAATGACAATTGTTGGAACAAAATGAAATAGTGTCAGATATTATTCTGTTCACATATGACATCAGAGGGATATTGAAGTTTGATTTGCTCCTGAACAAGAGCCAGGTAGGAGAGCAGGTCTATCGTGGATCCCACCACATGTGTTAGGTGTATATTGCTTTGCTTATGTTGTAGGACAGCAGAGCTTGGATCTGGTGGGTTCACTAAAAACTGCTTTATTTTGGCTTTTTATATCTATTTATGCCTGTTTAGTCCTAGTAATCCTCCTTTCACCCTGGATAAAAACTGTTTCCCTGACTCCCTTGTTCTGCCTCAAGGACACCAAGTTGTATCACAGTCTGAAGTCAGCAGTTGAAGAAATTCAGGCATGTGAATTAGAACATGGAAAGGTGAATCATACTACTGCCCTTCTGGGTCCATATCTCCACTTTCTAGGAAAGTAAGTAGGTCTCATTTCTCAACTTCCACTCTGACTTGATTTGTTGCCAACTTAATGAAACCTATCCATTGGGTTAGGAAAAAATGTATAGCAGAGTGGAACAAATTCGTACCCACCCTCATGCCCTAACACATGCACAAACATGCTATCACATTAAGACATGTTATATAAAAAATAAAGACTTGTGATGTGGATTGACAGGCATTCTGAGGTTTATCTATTAGCTGGCATAGCCTAGTCCAGCCTGACTAATTTTTTCCAAATTTGATTGAGTTTTCAATCTTTGGGTTTCTGCAAGCTGACACTAAGTATGAATTGCTTATTTAAAATGAGAAATGCAATCATAATCTCCTCCTTTCTTCTACCTGACGTTTCTTTCTTTAGACTGATAATATAATCTGATCCCACTAAACAGTGTCAGGGTGCTGAGGTGAGGCAAAGAAGAAAGTTCATATCTGTTTTTGTTGTAATATCTTTATGCTTCGTGGAACAGTATGTTGTCCCTTTCACTGTGCATGCTTTGGTTCATCCTCCAGAGTCTTCCTGTTGGGATATTTTCAACTGTATTTTTTAAAAATGCATTTGGTTGTTACAGGGTCTCACTATTCAGCTCAGACTCATAGTCCTCCTCTTGTTTTCAGCTTCCCCAGGGCTGGGATTATAGTTGTGCACCACAACACCAGGTCTTGGTGGCTGGCTCAGCTCTTGCTGCGGGAGAGGCTGGTGCAGCATGTGGTGCCAGGGATCAAACTGCAGTCCATGAGCTTGCCTGAGCTTGCCTAAGCAGCTGCTTTAGTCTGCTGAGCTATCTAGCCAGCCCTGTCTGTATGGTTTTTTTTCTTTTTTCTTTTCCGGTGGAACCAGGGATTGAACTCAGGCCCTTGTGCTTGCCAGGTAAGCACTTATTCTACTGAGCCATCTCCCTGGCCCCTACCCCATCTGTATTTTCTTGCTGTCCTGTCCTAAATCATTTTAGGATTCAATCCTAAGAAACAACTTCAAAACCTGTTCCTGCTGGTCTTTGACACCTGTCTCCTCAAAGCCTCTTACAGTCATGGGGTGGCTTTCTAGAGCTTGTGACTAATTCATGATCCAATTCTAGGATTATGGGTATAAGTGCTACTGGGACTATGGGTGCAAGAACTACACCTTCCCTGGGGTCGAGAGCCCAAATGAAATATATGGAAGGAGAGAGGTTTACCCCTGCTGCTTCTGTTGCTTCTCCTTTTGCTCTTTGTTGTCTTTTTGCCACCATTAACTGCTGCCATCTTCCACATGTAACTCTGCCCCAAAGCCATCTGATTATGGACTGAAACCTCCACAAGCCATGAACTAAATAAAACTTTCCTTCCTTAATTTTAAGCATTGGATATTTTGTCTCAGCAATGAAAGAAAAGTAATTGACACAACATCCTTCAGGTGGGATCCCTTAGAAATGACTCCAAACATCCGCTGGTGGAGAAACCCTGAACCTGTCTCATGACCTGGAGACAAAATCATGTACTGCTCCATCCTGCAACTCGAGGTCAGCACACATTCTTGTGTTTTTGCCTCATGTGCAAGGCCATGCCCCAAGCCTAACTGTGCTGACAGCGCTCTTGTCACCTTAGCATACTTACAGCCCTGGGGGCCTTTTCAAAATTGCCCCCTGCTGAATCCTTCTGGATCACACTCTGTCCATCCTTCATTTTCATTTTGTAACATTCATCTAGCCAATTATTTTTCATGATACCTCAGCTCCAACCCACCGCTGAAGGTAACATCTGTTGAATTCATGCCCCACGAAGCATGAAGAATACCATTTTAACATCCCGTTACCCATACGTTTTCTCATTCAGGTCCATATAAGCCCTGTAAGCTGTTCTAGCTCTCACTTCACAGGTGAGAAACAACCATTCTGGGAGGTCATCTGGACCACACGTGCAGTGAGCCAGGACATTTGCGAGAAAGCACTCCATGTCATGTTACCTCGCATCACTGAACACAGCAGTGCTTGGTACATGGGAGGTGGCCAAATGCTTTCCTAGGTGGACAAGTGAAACCAGGACCTTACAAATGAATTGCTGCTGACTGTATACTGAGATTTCTTAGTCCTGCAGCTGTTTGTATTTGGAATCAGGAAATTCTTTATTGTGGAGCATTCCTTGTGCATTTCAGGGCAATCAGCAGCATCCCTGGTCTCCCCAACTGTGAGGGATCCATAGCAGCCATTTCTCCCGTGACAGTCAAAAGGATGTCTCCAGACAATGTCAAAAGTTACCTGGGGTGCCTGACTGTCTTTGATGACAAGCAAAGCTTCATGTGTGTCTGTAAGCCATGGGTGGTTTGAGAGAGATCTGAGGAAAAAAGCTGGCCAATTATCCCTAAATAAGTCATGAAAATGTAACTTTTCTACCTATTTATTACAAAGAACTTGAGCAAATAACTTTCTAACAACTAACTTCTGGAAAAGACTTTACATTCACTCTGCTCTGTCAAGGCAGAGCGGCACTTTCCATGGAATTTCAGGTGATACTAGTGATTTACTCTTTTTTATTTTAATGTACATTGATAAGTTGATCTGCTTTTCTGAATGTGTCAGGGAACCTTCCTTCTTTGGAAAGAATTTTAGCTACCAAGTTGACTCTTCAACTCTCCATCTTAGGTCTAACTCTATTTTTCAAATTCCTTTGAATTAAGGCACATCCCTTGGTTGAGTGAGGGTCAGCAATTCACACCCGACATTTCTTATCTTGAAGAGTAGGCCTGGGACCATTAATCTGACCTTTACTTATAACTTTTGCATTTAAAAATACTACACAAATGGAAGAATACACAATGAAACCTGTTGCATCCAACTTTCCTGAGACAACCATCTAGGCTTTTCATCACCTGTTTTTTTACTTGAGTATTATTGTAATATATATATATATATATAAAATAGTTAACCATGCACAGCTTGCAGAGCACATATGCTGATTCTAGTTTTGAGGCTATTACAAAGTTATAAATATTTGGGCTCAGGCTTTTAGGTGACCATAAGTTTTTTACTCTGGGATAAATGCTTAGGTGTGCAATTACCTGGTTATGTGGTAACTTATATTTAGTTTTACAAGAAACTGTGAAAACTGTATCTGAGTGATGGTATTATTTTGCCTTCCCTGAGGTCATATGCAAATGATTTCTTATTTATTATTTCATCATCAACAGAATTTGATATTTTCACTCCTTTTCTTTATGAATTTAACTCCCTCTGCTAGGTACGGAGTGATAGATCAGTGTTGTTTCATTTTTTTTCCCCTGCTGATTAATTAAGTTGAATATATTTTTACGTGTTGTTTTTTTATGTGTGTATCCTCTTCAGTGGAAGTTTTCTTAGAAAGATTTGTTCTAATAGTGTTTGAGATCAGGGTATCATGTCTACATCTTGTATAATGAATAAGCACTAAGACAATAAAATGCAATGTATTAATTATTGAAACTGTCTTACTAATCAGTTTTGCAACTGTCTCATTGCTATTTGTTCCTCAATAAAATTATTTAAAAAATAAATCTGTTGGGTGAGAAAGTTCATTGTATAACCTAAATAACACTTTTCCAGATAGGAAATTTGCAATATTTTCTCCCCCTCTATTGGCTATCCTTTCTCACATTTCTCATGGATTCTCCAAAACCAATTTTTCATAAATACTAATTTGATTGAATTGATCATTTGTAAATAATGTTGGATGGTACTTTAGGTGTCTAATCCAAAACCTGAGACTATTTCTAAGTTGTGAAGATTCTTAACTTTTCTTTGTCCAGACATTGTATAATGTTATATTTTCTACTTAAGTCTCTGATCAACTTTGACTAGTCTTTGTATACAATGTGAGATTGTGGTTAAAGTAGTTTGGAAAGCTTGTTTGAAGGTTTTAGCATGGCAGTGCAGCTACTTCTATACCCTTGATCAAAGAGGTGTCCTCTTGTATCAGGGCTAAATGTCCTCTTCATCCTAGCTCACAGTTTTGGGAGGAACAGTCTTGGAGTATCAAGGAAGGGGACCTTGTCCTGGCCAGCCAGGGCGACAGATGTTGCAGCCACATCTCCCTCACTTCCTAGGTACTTTTCCTTACTGTTGTTTTACTTCTTATAGATCTC
>NDGM011081514.1:0-15204 GCA_002564305.1 Octomys mimax | reverse complement strand
AGAGAGAGAGATTCCTTAATGATCCAACCAAATGGCAGTATCTTAAATCCAGCACAAAAAGTCCACATTTTAATTCTTCTCCCAGTAATTCCCTCTTCACTGATTCCTAATGCTTCTAGGAACTAGATTTGTTTTGGTCTAACAGAAAGAAGACTTAGATCTGGTTTGCCAAGTGAATCTAGATTCCTTTAAAGGTTAAAAAAGGGGGGGGGCAAGAAAAAGGAATACATTCTCATCACTCTCAGCACGATCAAATCATGCTATCCCATGGCTTGTGCAAAAAATATAACTTTATAAAACTGGGTAAGATAACTGGCATAGATTTCTCCCTACACGTGAGTAACTAATGGTAGGGAGGAAAACTCTGGCAATGGTATTGATGCGTCATTAGACCTGTTAAAAAAGTAGACACAGAAGCTCTGCTCTCCACTGCCAATCCTGGGGTAGAAATGGCAATTGGAGTGAACCGGGGCCAATATCCAAAATGCAACATTCCAAGAACTCAAAATACAAAAGTACTGGAAAGATTATGCACAGCACCTCGTGTCGTTTGTGAAATATATTTAATTAATGTTTCATAAATTATCCTCCAGATGAATAAAGTGATTACGAACTCAAACCATCAAAGCACAAGGAAAACAGTCCAGATAAAACAACAAGGTTAAACATGGCCCAGAACCATTACAATGACTGAAAGAGAAGAATCAGATGTAGCTCCTTAGTAACCCTTAGCCATCCATCCTCATTCTATAGATAAGAGTGCAGCACCATCTTTGAACCCAGGGTCCTTTTCAGTCCTGGGTTTCTATTTAATGCCAAGAACAGCCGCGTAGACTGCACCAGCCCCAGCTCCAACTAAGAGCAGACATTAGCAGGTAAACGAGAAGCAGCAGCCTGGCTTTCTCCCTCCACCCACACCTGGGGGGCAGGGCTACAGAAGGAAGAGAGATAAGAATGCTGAAGAGTTGTTTGGGGTTCAGGGAACCTACACATTAGACCCTTTTTCTCTCGCCCCACTCAGAATGGAAGGTCAAAAGAGCAGATGTTTGCAAAGAGCATCGGTGGCGTTAACAGGTCATCTCGACGCGGTGACTGCCAAGAAACCTTTTTCATTCTTTCTCACCCACTGTCAGGAGTCAGTCACCTCTATCAGGGTCATAAGACTGGTGTGAGACTCATGCCCCACGAACCGAATGAATTCGGCACTGAGACTCAGCGGGAAAAGGAACCTAAGGGCGAGAGGACAGGACACGGTCACCTTTTCCCTCACAAGCCCCCTGGAGAAGGTAGAGGGGAGGGAGGGTGCAACCCCAGCGGGAGGGTGCTGCGGGCACGGGATTCCCTCCCAAGCATCTGCCAGCGGCCGGTGACTCAGTGAAAGCGGCAAGAGCCGGGCTGGGGCCCGCTCGGCACTTAGGTGACCAGGGGAGGGGGGCGGGGACCCTGAGGCGGCCGCGGGGCTCACCGTGTCCTTAGATGAGCCCAGCTTCTTGAGGCCGTCCAGGGGCAGCAAGTCCGCGGAGTCCTTGTGGATGAACTGCACCGCTTGCTTCATCCGGCGCTGCTGCCGCAGCGACGCCGCCTCTCTCATGTCGGTCTCCTTGCGGCCGCTCTCCGTCAGGAGCCCTGAGTAAAACATCGCTAAGGCGCGGGACCGAGCGACCCCAGTCGCCCGTGATCCCAGCGCCCTCAGCCTCGAGCTCCTCCGGCTCCGCCAGCGCCCCGCGCCCCGCCGCGCCTTTTGTGGCCGAACGTGACGTCACGCAGAGCAGCCAGTGCGCGCGCCAGGGGCGGAGCCTGAGGAGAGCCCCGCCCACACGGGTCCCACCGCCCACCCCCGTGCCAGTCGCCCGGGGCGAAAGTGTGCTGGTGACTGCTGGCGCTGCCCCGACTGGCTAGAGGGCCGAGGGTCCACGCAGCCGCTTCACTCAGAGGCCGCTGCCCCCGAGTGCATGTCCCGCATCCCTGGGCTGAGATGCGCGCAGGGCCCAGCCTCCCGTAGTTCCTTCCAGCCTAGCGGCCTCGCGGCTACCCGCTCACCTGTCCACACGGTGGCCGACCCGGGGATCACCGACAGCCGGGCCATGCCACGGTCCCGCCGCGCGCACCGCTCCTCGGCTCGACGAGTCGCACGTCCCCCGACCCTCCTGGGGTCCCCGCGAGGCGGCACGGAAGGGAGGACCGCGCACTCCCAAGTTTCGGGAGCCGGGGATTTCGGCAATTTCAGGTCGGTCCCCACCCACAGGGCCACGTGACTGCGGAGGGGGCAGCCGGGCGGCGGGCTGGAGCCCGCCTTCCGGGGACCCTCCTCCTCCTCCTGGCTCCCTTTGCCCGGGGCCCAGCACCCGCCTGCGCGTCCGATCCAGGGCTGGGGGGCAGGTCTGGTTGGAAACTTGTAGACTGGCCCTGGACTGCGACGGCTCAGGGTGCCCGCGGAAATGCGCGGGACCTGGAGCCCTACGCCTGCTCTCCAGACTCCCTCCGCAAAGAGCCCCTCTTTTTCTGAGCAAAAGCTAGGGCTTGCCGTTGGGGATGGGAGTCTTTCACCTGCCTCTCCATCGTCCTTGTGGAAGCAGTTAGAACCCTTTTTTCTTCGTGAATCTCTTGTACTTTTGAGACATCCTGAAGGGACATCCTGGCATCCTGGATTCTGGTCTTGAACTTTGTGCCTTGGTGCAAACCACTTTTCAACCCTGGGAAAGCACCACAGCTACTCTTTTCACCGCATCTCACAGGAGCAGTCCTGAAGGACAGCACAGGTCTGCACTCTGAAGAAAGCCAACAATAAAAACAATAAAGACACTTACGGAATTTTTATGTGAGCCAGTTTCTGGAGTAAACAGGATGCATTATCTCATTAAATATTGGCAACAGCTTATGAGATACTATTATTGTTATCTCATTACAGGCAAATAAGAGATCTAACTGGCCTCTTCCATGCCCCCTGGTTCCCTTCTATCCGTTAGTGGCTGTAGTGCCAAAATAATCTCAAACTGCAAAAGTCATCAGCTTACTTCTGTGCCACAGTGCCTTAGAAGCTGTCCTACTGCTCTTAGAGAAAACCCACGTTTCTGTGTGGGCCCCCTGCCCCTGCCCCTCCCCTGTGCACTTGAGCATCATGGGCCTTTCCAACAGTTCTCAGAGGGACGTGGCTTGCCTCTGCTTGGAACGCCCTTCAGCAAACACCTATGTGTCTTCAGACTATAGCTCCATTCTCCTTTCTCCAGGAGAGCTATCACCAATCTTAAATTATACTGTATACCCTATCTTATCTCTCCTGGATGTTTCACACTCTGTATGTGCAGTATTGTTTGTTTGATTTATAGTTATCTCCTCCATGGATTGTAAACTCTAAGGTAACTGAGTCCACTTTGGGCCTATCATTGAATCATTTTTTTTTTTTTTTTGCAGTACCAGGGATTGAACTCAGGACCTTGCACTTGCCAGGTGAGCACTTATCCCACTAAGCTATCTCCCAGGTCCCAACCATTGAATCCTTAATACACAGAAGGCTCTCAATAAATACTACTACTGGCTCTCAATAAATACTAGTACTGGTATGACAAAAAGTTGTGCCCAAGGAAATCAAACAGTGGAGCCTAGATCTACCCTTTGAACCTGTCCTACTTCTGGAACCTACAAGTTCTGGGCTTGATCTCATGAAGCCCCTTCTGTCTTCAACACTTGCTTAATTTTAGAGAGTGCAGACTGCTCATAGAGAAAAGAATAAAGAAGGCCTTGCACCTGGCTTTAGGGAAGCCCAGGGCTGGATCTCTCTCTCTTCTACTCCCTGTACTCCCCCAAATATGGACGGTAGGGTCTAGAGGAGGTGGGTGGGATTGCTGCTCACCTTTCTGCCCCGGCTCATCTCTAGTAGTGAAAGACATGGCCATGCTTGTCCTTCTGTCCCATTGCTTGGATCCCTGTCTGGTTGCTCCTGCAGGGGAAAGTTGCTAAAGGAACAGCAGTGAACAGCTAGATTTGCTTTTTCTTTCCAGCACAGGTGCCTCTGAGGTTGGCATGGCGTCAGGGCAGGCCCAACAGTGAGAGCTCAGATGGCTTGAGCTGAACTGCTGCTTTCCTCGGGGAGGAAGCCAGGCAGCTAGAAGCTGGGGGTGGGGGGGCGAAATCCCCTGAGGTGGCTCAGCCCTGTCCTGCAACCTTTATTGCCCAGTATGTCCCAACAAAAGAAGGCGGCTTTTTTTCATAGCTAGATCCCCCTGGGAACAGCAGGAAGCTGAATCTCTGGTTGAACTGGAATTTGGCCATATCAGGTGTTGCTGAAAAATAAATGGGATCTGAATGGAGCTGGGGATATTTTTTTGTGAATTCAGAGCTCTTTGGGATTTCTGGTCACAATACCAATTGGTCCTCTCACCTGTCAGAGCTCTTCCTTGGGCAGATGGATGCCATCACTGCCAATAAGCATACATCAGTGTGGTCTTAGTTTCTGCAGAATACAGACTGGCTGCTTCATTTGAGGAAGGTCACCTCTGGTTGGTGTACCCAGTTTGCCGAAATGACCAGGCAAGTCCTCCCTCTAAGCCTCGGTTTCCATTTCAGTAAAATAGATGCAGTGAAAGTACACATTCAGTTATGTTTTATAGACACGCTAAGAGCTCCACCAACAGAAAGAATGCTATTCATTCTTCAGACAGCCAAACTTCCCCACCCCACTGATTTGTCTTGGCGGAAGTACAGGATAGTGGTTCAAGGCACAGGTTTGGAGTCCAATATAACAGCATTTCAATTTCTGCTCTGCCACTTACTATGTGACTTTACTACTAGGAACATTTGTTTCCTCATCCAGAGAAGGGCATCAGAGATCTTTCTGTGGGAATTAATTAGTTAAAGAATACATGTACTACAGTGGCCTGCAGCACAGGCCGGGGAGAAGGCACTGACTACCACCGTAACTTGAGTCAGCCTTTAAAAACCCATAGATTGCTGGGCTCCTAGCATGGGCTGCCAGCAGAGCTCTAGGCCTACGCACGTCAGACCCAAGCATCTTCTCTTTCCTGAGGCTGAGGCCTCCTGAGGCAGAGGCTGGCCAACTCTCTTCCTCTCCAATGGCTCCAGCTTCTGGATTTACCATGTCAGGTGGCTCTGTTCCAAAGTTCCCGGCAGCCCACCTTGACTGACCTAGAGGATGTAGAGTTGAAAATCAGACAAGCCAAAGCTGTTTTCAGTTATAGTTGTTTTCATATTTTTCTTGTAAGAAACAGAAACACAATTGGAAATTTCTTAACCAGAAATGCAAATTGTTTTATTCACCTCATTATAAAGCACAGGGTTTTAGGCACAGCTGGATCCGAGGGCTCAAGTAACATTAGCACTGTGCTTCGGCTCCAGTGTTTCTGAATGGATGTCCCAGTAGGCTGTTCTTCCTGTCTGGTCACTGTTGGCAGCTCCAGGCTCACAGCCTCTTCGAAGCAGCCCTCCTGTGCCTGTTCAGCTAACAGGGAGGCCTTTGAGATGGGATAAAGGGTGAGTGCAAGGCTGGGAAGCCAGAAAAGTAGAGGAGAGAGCAGGGGAGGAACTTCTAGTCTTCTTCCCTTGCCACAGTGCATGTTGCCCTTGGCAGTACCCAGGTTAGCCCCTCAGTTCACCACCCACATCTTCATAGCTGAGAACTGGGGCTCGTCCCTCTCTGGTGGCCTCAACATCGTCACCTTTTGGCCAACAGATTTTTTAAACAGTTGTCCCACTGCAGGTTCCAGATGTGTGCCAGCGTCTCTGGCTATACAATACCTGTGAGGTTGGCACCTAGCCCTGAAAAATGCATCAACTTTGGCAGGTTAGAGGAAAGGTAGATTTTTTTGGCTCTTCAGGGGATTTCCAAACATCATTATGGCCTCCAAAAAATAGGGTTCATGCAGCCCAGCTAGTGTTTTCCAAAGTTGACGTAAGTCTTTTGGATCCATTCCTGTTAGCAGTGATTTGATTTCATTTTCTGGGATGAAGACAGACTTTGACCTCAAATTAGACAGCAGGAGAGAAGGGTAGAAGGACCTCGGTATCTGAAGCAAGAGGGTCTGGTAGGAGTTGGGAAGGGAGTCTAAGCGTGGCTTTGTTGTCTGCTCCTGTGGGAACTTGCCAAGTTCCCAGAACTCTCTGGGCCTCGGTTTACCCTTCATGGTCTAAACAAGGTAGCACAGAAAGCCTAGAGGCCTGATGTATTGTCTCTCAATGACTATGAGTGCGGTTGCTCCTTCCTCCCCCTCTCTAGTCCATACAGAGAACCTGGAAGCAGAGTGGCCCAGCCAAGGTAGAGGTGAATGAACCCTTGATGTCAGGATGTGAAGCCTCTCAGAGTCCAGCAAAGCCTCGGCTGGTCCTGCTGGGCCACATCTGCACTCAGCCCCAGCCAGAGTAAGCTCAGTCTCGGGGCAGCTCATGTCATCCACCTCAGGAGGGAGCACCGAGGGCGACGCCTCCTTCCCCACCTAAGCATGCTGCTTGGGTGTGACAGGTCAGTGGCCCATGCTGTGCCAGGTAAGCATCAGGGCCTGGGGCATATGCAGCAGGGGGTGAAGCACTCTGTGGAACGTGGGCAGACTCCCAGGTGCAGACACAGGCACATGCACGCACGTACGCACACATGCACACACGCTCAGCCTCTCCCTGACCTATTTTCACACAGCTCAACGCTGCCAGGAGCAAAAAGTCATTCTTGGCTATTTTGAAACTTCTGATGTGGAAACCATTTTGGACTTTGACGTTGCAAATATTAAAATAGTACAAAGAATATTTGTATTTCCTTTACCCAGATTACATGTTATTAACATTTTACTCCATTTGCAATATTAGTTGCTTCCCCCAACATACACAGTTTTCCCCGAACCATTTGAGGGTATATTATGTTCCTTTGCCAATAATACTTCATTGTGTATTTCCTAAGAATAGACATTTTTCTCTTATGTAACCACAGCACAGGTATAAACTTCATACATTTACATTGATAGAATCTTTTTATCTAACCTACTATTTGTGGTTTTGTCACTTGACACAATTTCTTTGTCATGTTTCTCCAGTATCGCATCCAGGCTAGGGGGAGGTACCACATTTGGTCATTGTATCTTCAGCTTTCTTTAATATGGCATGTTGCCACAGCTTTCTTTGTCCCTTATGACACTGACACTTTTGAAGAATACAATCTCCCCCTTTTAGTAACTGTCTTATTGTGCTATGCTTTGTGTACCATACAACTCACCCACTTAAGTTAAATGGTGTTTAAATATGCTCAAGAGCTGTACCACCTTCACCATACTAATTGCATTGTTTTAATCACCCCCAAAAGAAACCCCATACCCATTGACAGACATTCTACATTTTCTCTCAAATTCTCCGGCCTTAGGCAACCTGTGATCTACTTTCTGTGTCTATGGATTTGCCTACTCTGGTTATTTCCTATAACTAGTCACGCAATGGATGCTCTTTTGTAGCTGGCTTCTTTTCCTCACCGTAATGTTTCTCAAAGCCTAGCCGCATTGTAGCGTGCATCTGCACTTTATGAGTGATGGCCAGGTAATAGTCATTGTATGAAGGTGTCACATTTCATTTAGCTATTAATCAGTTTATGGACATTTGAGTTGTTTCCATCCATTAGCTGTTACGACAGTGCTGCTATGAACTTAGGTATATAAGCTTTTCTTCATATTACAGTTTCATTTCTCTTGGAGTAGAATTGCTGGGCCCTATGATACCTGTGCATTTAGTGCTCTGAGGTGCTAACAGACTGTTCTCCAAGGTAGCTGTGCCATTCTACCCTTCCAGTAGTGGCCCATGCGGGCTCCAATTTCTCTACATTGTAGCTAAGCGCTGTTACCATGGGTTTTCATGATAGGCATCCCAGTGGGGGTGCAGTGGTACCTCATTTGGATTTGCATTTCCCTGGTGCTAATGATGGCAAGCCTTTTCAGGTGCTCATTGGCCATTTGTTTATCTTTCTTGGAGAAGTAGCTATTCAGACCTTTAACTCACTTTAGAATTGCATTAATCTTTTATTATTAAATTGGGTTAGTTCTTTGTCTAGTCTAGCAGTAAGTTCTTTATCAGATATATATGATTTGTAAAGTATCTCCTATATTGTGGGATTTTGCCTTTACACTTTCCTAATGGTATCTTTTGAAACACAAAGGGCCAGTGAGATAGCTCAGTGGATTAAGCACCTGCTTAGGCAAGCACAGGGTCTGGGTTTTGATCCTCGGCCCCAAAGACCATGCCATCCCCGCTACTGGGCACACTGAGCTGGCCACTGAGTCCAGATATGGTGGCACATGCTTGTAATCCCAGCACTAAGGAGGCTGAAAACAGGAGGATCGCTATGAATCCATCCAAGCTCTCTAGTGAGACCCTGTACCAAATTAAAAAAAAAAAAATACATGTTTAGAGTTTCATTGATATGAGAATTAAGTTGTTTTACAACTCCTTTTATTTTTTCCATCCTCTTTTATAGAGCATTCCGCATTTTGTGTTTGTTGATGTGCCCATGCATTTAGATCGAGGCTGGGAATTCTTAGCCCAGGTGTGTCATAGGTGATGTTTCTCTCTGAAGGTATCACATCTGGAGCACATGATACTCATCTGTCCATTAGAGATGTTAAATTTGATCATCTGGTCATGGTGTTGTCTAATTCCTCCACTGGCTTTGTCCCTCTAATTCATGAATGTCACAGAAGTGAGATTCTGTCTTCTAGGGCCATGTACATTGCATTAGCACATTGCACCGTGAGTTCTGGACCCTCCCAGGCACCTGTTGCGCAGTGGTCAGACCCACCGTGGCCGGGGTGAGTCATCCTGTCCCACAGGGGCTTGTGTAAACTGCTTGTGTCTAGCTACAGTGAATATCTTCACTGGCCTTACTTGCCTGTTTGGCCTTTCTGGAGCCAGAAGTTGGACGTGGCCATACTAGAAACTTCGAGTTTGAGGTAGACAGTTTTGGAGAACGTGTGACTTTAGATTAGCAAGAGAATGGGCCTAGCTGGCAGGTACTATGGTGACCTCAACTGACCATTGCAAGAGGCTGAGGAAATTCAGTAACATGTACCCAGTCACACAGCCAATACTGGAAGGACTGTGCTACAAATCCAGGTACTGCAGAGAACATAATGAGGGGCTTGGAGAGAACGAGCATGAAGAAACCTAAATCACAGAGAGGGAACATGTCCCTGAGGTAAATAGAGATAATGCATTCTCAGAAAAGCACACAAAGAACACTAGGGCTGGGGATATTGGGCAGCACCCTGCGTGAGCTACCCCGCTTCACCCTGGAAAGCCCCGAGTGAAGCTCTGCCCAGCCTCTCTCACTCAGGCACATGTTACGCAGAACTGTAGTTGAGGTCCGGGAGGTGGCTGCAGATAGCTGCCTGCCTCAGCTGAGTCACCCAGAACTAACACCAGGCTTCCCGGCACACATTCCTGGTCTGCACTGTCACTGGCTTGCTACATGGCCCACAGTTCTGGGCCACAACCAGGCGTCACAGGCAACCCCGCGGTGCCTGTGATGGTGATGACTTTGTGGTCACACATGGGGGTCACCTTGGTCGGTAGAGGGTGGACAGCAGGCTGGCCAGCAGTCACCTCAGGCTCCTCTCTTTACTTCCACACTCCTGTGTCACATATCACTGGGCTGTATCCTGCCTGCGGCACCCATTCCAGTTCCTGCTTGACAACTGTTGGTTTTGTTCAACCTCAAAACACCTAGTGAGGCAAAGCTGGCCCAAAGCTCAGAACTGAGGTAGGTTTCTATTTCTCCTTTTGACATCTTGTAGGAAAAAGACAGAAAACTACAGCTACCTAAAGTTATTCTACCGTCTTAGGAAAGCATGTAGGGTATGAAGATGCTCCTGGGACTGAAGTCTGGAACATCACAGAAGAGTGCAATTTGGAGATCCCCCCTTGATTTTTTCCCCCTCGTCTCAGCAGTTTGTATCTGATCTATCCTTGTGCCTATGCCATAAAAATGGATAAGTGAACATGGTGTATGTGTATGTGAGTCAAACAATCGTTGGTACCTTGAAATCACCTGGTAATAGTTTTTAAGGTTTTTATTACGATTTTAATGTTATAACAAAACATTAATATCGATTGTTCATTTATAAGTATTTATTATAATTATTTATATTTTATTTAATGTGGCCCAAGGCAATTTGTCTTCATTCAAAAACATGTAGGTAAAAAACAGCGAGGGGAAAAGAGAGGCGAGGAGACAGCTGAATGATTTCCTCCGTGGTTATTTTTAGGCCGGAGGAAAGGAAAATACCTCAACATATACACTCCTAGAGCTGTATCAACAAACATGTAGTCGAGATCAGTTATCAAACAACAGCCTTGTCCCCAGTGCCCTACCGTTTGTTTCGCATTTGGTGTACAAATTTAAACTCGCAAGCAAAAGCATGGGCCAGTGAAATGCAGACCAACTCCACTTTCTGGCCACTAGGGGGCGCCTGCTCTAATTGCTTGTTCCCCACTTCGCGCCTTGGTCAGCAAAATGCAGAGTTCTTGTTTGGAGGCAGGGGCTTGCCAAGGCCAGTGCTGCCAGGCTTGCTTTGAGGAGCCAGTGCCCTGGTAGAGCCTGGCTTCATGACTCGGATGATGAGCTCATCCTAGATGAATAGCTACTCCCGCCATTCAATTATTAGTTTTTGAACTCTACTTTTTGTTTTATTTCTCAGTACTGGGGACTGAATCCAGCCAGTATCTCCGGGACTTTTTTTATTTTGAGATAAGATCTCATTAAGTTGCCTATGCTGGGATCCAATTTGAGATCCTCCTGCCTCAGCCTCCCAAGTAGCAGGAGTTACAGGTGTGTACCGTGGTGCCGGGAAGATCTATTTTTATAAAAAATTTTAAAAATCTATTTTTATAACATTTGTCTCTAGACTTAACATTATATGTTTGTTTATTTGCTTAGCTCTGTCTCTCCCCACTAAAATCTAAATTCCACAGGGGCGGGGGACATTTTCTTATGTTCACAGCTCCTACAATGCCTAGTAGACACTCCATAAATACACGTCACAAATAAATGAATAAACAAACACATGACAAAGAATTATTAGTAACTAAGGATTATATTTTAGGTGGATTCCCTTTATAAAATAATGAACATGAAACCAAGTACTGAGTTACTGTCATCGCTTGCAGTTTCACTTAATTTGTATCCTTCTATTCCACTAAAAACTCGTGAAATAGTTTCATTTTCTAACTCCATTTTGAGCCTGTTGATTTGTCTGGAAAGAGACCCATGTCGTGTGGCAATGTCTATGGTGGTAACACCGGTTTCGGTTACAGAAGCAGCCCTTTTCTTTTTTCCTTTTTTTTTTTTTTTTTTNTTTCTTTTTTGTACTGGGAATTAAACCCAGGCCCTTGTGTGGGGCTGCACCGCTGAGCCCCACAGGAGCAGTCTTGCTGTGCCCACGGTCCCCCAGGCCCATCCCATACGGAATGATCCTGGTGGCCTGCAGGGCAGTGGAGGGACAGCTGGGCTTGCCACCCTTGAAGTAGGAGAGATATCCAGCAATGGAGCCTCAGTGGCCTCTGAGTTGCGTGGCTTAGCCCCTCCTGGCCTTTTCTAGACCTTGATCTGGAGGCAGCGGACTGTGCACCCAGAGGGAGGCCAAGGCTCAAAGGCTTTCTCCACTGTCTGAGGAAACACTCAGCCCCGGCTGATCCATTTGCCTCCCAAACCCAGCGGGAGCGTGTGTGCATAGACCAGAGTGTGGCTCTCCAATCAGTCCTAATTAAGGCATCTTTTCTGGGTCCAGAGATTGCAGCTGGGCCTAGCAGGGGGCCCTGGCTTTCCCAGTGCTCAGGCCCACCAACTGCAGCCACCTGCAGCCAGCAACAGTGCGGGTCCACCTTCCCGCAGAGATCTGCCAGAGGGCGAGTGAGTGCAGCCAGCGCCTCCTCTGCCGAGTTACCACATGACATTTTAAAATCACCTGCAAGCCTAAATCCAGAGAGTACCCACAGTCTACGCACTTAACAGCTTGGAGGATGATTCAGAGGAAGTAATTTTCCAAAGTGAACATAATCATCTGTTGGTGTGAGAAAGCAAACACTCTTTCATTAGCGTTGGAAACTCAAGGGGAACTTGCTAAATCCATGGATACAGCACTTTGGTAAGAGGCTGGAGAACAATGCCACAGCTGGAAGAGAGGCCACGCTCAGCCCCGCACCCCGCACCCCCATTCTGAGTTCAACCAAAGAAGAGCTCTCTTGGAGGGGAGGCGGAAGCCCAGCTTCTTTCTGTTTACATGATAAGCAGCTTCTCAGAGTCCTGTAACCCCCCATCCTGGGAATCCCAGAATTCAGAGCACCCAGGTCTACTTCATTCAAACAGTAATTTGTTTCCTTTATTCTGGGGGATGTGTTCCAAGATGGTCGATGTAAGTCAGAACCGTTCCCAAACCCTATGTGTGCTATATTTTCTACACTACACACATATGATAAAGTTTTCTTTATAAGTTAGGCACAGTTTTGTAAATGGGATGTGGACCAAGAGACGGAGGTAGGGCAGGAGAGGGGATGTAAAAAGAATTAACATGTGTTCTGTACACACACCAACTCTCCACAGTGAATGAAATCATTATGTACTGCATCAGGTACGAATGGCATCTTCCTGAGTTAAAGACATCCTATTACAGTGATGTATGCATACCCACGTTTATAGCAGCACAATTCCTCAGAGTTAAATCTTGGACATATCCTATATGAGATGAATGGATAGAGAAAATGTGGTATTTATACAGAATGGAATCCTACTCTACCAAAAAGAATAAATGTGAGTCATTTGTAGGAGAATGGATGAACCTTGAGATCATAAAGTTCAGCAAAGTGAATAAGATAGTTCAGTTTAAATATCACATGATTTCCCGTATATAAGAAACCCAAGGGCCAGGGGACATAGCTCAGTGGTCCAAGCTCCTGCCTGGCAAGTGCAAGGACTAGAGTTTGATCCCCAGTATTGCATACTGTGTTGGTCCTGGAACCGGGCGCCCTGTGCCAGCTACTGAAACCGGATGCATGCCTGTAATCCCAGAGCTGGGGAGGTTCAGAAAGGAGGATCACTATGAGCCTGAGCTGCATAGTGAGACCCGGTACCAAATACATAAATATTTTTTAAAAATTAAAAAGAAACTCAAACTAACAAAGGGCAAAATAAAAGATAATAAGAAGGAGGGAGATAGAGCCTTTTTTCAAATATGAAGGTGATCAAGAGATCCAGAGAAGGAGGGGAGAGGAAGGAGAGGGAAAGGGATGAAGGAGAACTGAGATGCGCTTGTTGGGTACCGCATGCTAGCTCCCCACAAGGAGTGTAATCACATAATGCAGACATGTACTAATAAAGAATCAAAACTGAAAAGTATATAAATTAGGCGCTGTAAGAGATTAACGACTCGTAAGAAAACAGCAATTGTAACAACATACTATAATAAAACTTACTTAAACCTTACAAATCCTTCCTGGAATTTTTCCACTTAATGCTTTGGGAACCTAGTTGACCTTGAGGGGTGGAGTCCAGAGGAGAGGACCACTGTACATTTCCATGTGACCTTAACCTGGTCAAAGCTCCTGTGTTTATTCTATGAAATTAAAGATTGGTTTTTTGTTTGCTGACTCAGGCTGCTGGAAGTGCGGGTGTGGTGTGGCATGTGGAGCTGGTGATCGAACTGCGGTCCCGCAAGCCTGACTGGGTTTGCCTAGGCAGGCGCTTAAACAACTGAGCTAACCAGCAAGCCCTCTATTCTATAAGATTAAAACATAGATTCCAGTCCTTACCTTTCCTGAGGCTGCAATAACCACTGACCTATCTGAGAACTCCACGTGGATGGAGACTAGGGGATTTGAAGCTGGACTGGCCAAAGCAGAATTCTCAGTCTCTGCGCCCTTTCCACGGTCCTATCTCTATATAAGAAACCACTCCCAAATCTAGTAACTTAAAGCAAATCATATTGGCACCAGATGGGCCCTGAGGAGGTCCCCCAAAGAGAACTTAGAGACCTCGACTCACCTCACTCACAGGGCAGGTTGTAGGTTTGCTGACTTCTACCAAAAAACTGAGATTTTCAAGGTGCATGGGGAGATTAGAGAGAATCTTGAAAGTACACATGCAGAGGGAGTGGAGCGTGGGCCCTTGGGAGGGAGGCATCTGTGGTTGGAGCTGGGTATGCTTGTGTGATCTCGGGCGCATTCAAGGTGGCTGCTCTGGGTATCTGTCAGGTCACCCTCTGAAGGGCTGTGTCTGAATGTCAATCATTTTCATGTATTTGAAGTTGAGACGCCGCCTCCTCAGTGGTGCTGCTTTCCTAGGATGGAGAGTGTGGGAGGGAGGGCAATTTCCAGGTGAGATGCTTGGGCATCACTTTACAGGCTTGCTGTGTTCTTAAGACCTTAAGGGATTCTTTTTTTCAAATGGGTATCCTGGAAGGGAAAAAGGCATTGTAATCTTGGGTAATTTTTGTGTCCTGATGCTGAAGTTTTTCTTAAAAGTCCAATATGGTTTTTCTTGTCTCCTTGTTACCTATGTTTATTTTTTCTGTCCCACTGAGAGCTTGCTAGTTTTGTTGTTTGGTTTGGTTTCTTGAAACAGGATTTCACTATTTCATGCTGGCCTCAAACTCATAGTGATCCTCCTGCCCCAGCCTCCTGAGTGCTGGGATTAAGGCATGTGCTGCCATGCCTGGCAGTATTCTTTATTTTTCTCATGAACCTGTGATTTTTGTGTGGCTCCATGAAGCAGCAGATGGGACAGCTCAATTTGAGACTAGCAGGGCTTGCTGGCTCATGCACACAATAGCCCAGATTCGCTGTCATCCTCTGGACAGGTAGGCCTGTGGGGCAAGGATGAGGTTCTCCCCAGGCTGCTGGGGCTTTGTCAGTGCCTAGTGACTGAGCTCTAAGCGTGAGTGATGGAGACGAAGCAGAAGCTGCTTATGTCTTAGGACCACAGGCCTGGAAACTGGCAAAGCATTAATCCTGTTGTATTCTATCAACCCAACAGTCACTGTGCCTAGATTCAAGAGGCGGGCACGTAGCCTCCAACTTTCTTTGGAAAGAGTATCAAAGAATTCAAGGACGTGTTCTAAAACTGTGATATGTCCCAAACCTCCTCCTGCTCCATTCACCAATTGCTCAAGCAACTAGGAATTATCTTTGCTGTTGGAGAAGGCTCTACAGCGACCAGGTCTGAGCAGCCTCCCC
>NDGM011081495.1:0-10537 GCA_002564305.1 Octomys mimax | reverse complement strand
AGTCTCCAGTTTCCTTTATTTACAAACCTACACCCACCACATAGGAAAGAGCCCGGCACAGATAAGTACTCAACACTGACTAAATGAGAGATTGTGCTGAATGCTTTGCCTCAACCCTCTCATATAATGAATAATAAATGAATTCAGTGAGATTTGAGAGCCACTGTATTCTCATTTCACACAGTTCAGAGATTATTATCAGTCTGATATAGAAAATTTGGGGAGTTGTTGAAGGTTTGTTTTTTCAAGAATCTCTTACAGTCTGGCCATAATACAATTCCCTTATGCTGCCTTTGTACACTACACTAAGTGTGCATTAACTCCATTTGACTTAGTAGTTCTTCAACAACTTGTAACATGCAGACTCAGAAACGAACATTCAGGGGCCCTCCCACTGGGTACAGAATTCTCAGTGTGTGTAAGCCTAGAGAATAAATCTCAGCCAATTCTAGCACCCACAGTGTGTCGAAGCCATGGGAGTGATAAGGTTAGGCATTGGTTATTATCTAAAAGGAATAGTTATATTTTATTAGGCTTCTAATTTACAGCTATGATGATATTTGGCTAAAAGAAACAATAACATTTCCTTTCTTTAGAAGTAAAACGCCCATACCATGTGATAACTGGTGATTACTTCCTCCCGTGGCACTTCCTGTTCACGTTGGCTTGTGGCTTTGTGATAACATCTTCCTTCCAATCATCAGCCTTTGGGACCCTGGGAAAGAAATCAAAGGAACACAGACACTGCTTGCATGCTGACTTCGACATCTGCCTGGTAGAATATCAGTTTTCACACCAGGGAAAATAACTGCATTTCTACTACTGAAAGAAATTAATATTTTCATGAAAATTTTGATGTATCACAATATTCAAATGTTATGTCTTGTTTTTTATTTTATTATTATAAATAAAACGAGCAAAAGGAGAGCTTCTTAAATATACATGTACACACTCTGATTAATCTAAGATTTTTTTGTCACTATGCTTTGAAAATGGATTTATGTCTCTGTAGATCAAAGACAGTGACAGAGATTGAAGTAAGAAGTATCTGATTTGCTGTGATATAGTTAGTTATCAGGGCTTTATATATCCATGTTACTCATCTAGTCAGCAAACACGAATGATAAACTTCTACATTCCACAAACTGCTGCTCCAAAACCTGGCAATGAAGCATTCCCAGAAAATATGTCTCCATAGAACTTACTTGTTTATGTAGAAAACAAGTGATAAGTGGAGATAAAGAAAAGACATGTCTAGATAGATAGATGGATGGATAGACAGATAGACAGATACAGATACAGATAGAATGAATGAGATAGATAGAAATAAAGATAGCAACCTATCATGGGTGGATAGAAAATCATAAACTGTGTTATTAATTATAGCACACAGCATAACCTTTCCAAAAGCATCAGGAAAATGAGAGAGCTTGGATATGATTATGGATATAGGGTTGTGGCTGAATCTTTTGTCAGAGAGAGAGAAGGAACATAACAGAAATGGAGCGAACTACAGGAATGTCTGGGGAAAGAGCTGCCATACATTTTGGGACCAGATATTGTCATGAAAGAGAAATAAACATCCTCTTTTCTTTAAGCCACATGTTTTTCCTGGGGGAGGAACTCTTACTTAAAACTAAGCTTGTTCTTAGATAAAAGAACATTTCCTTCTAACAACTGTCCATATGCTGTAGATTGTTTAGTAGTCACAAACTCCCTCCATTCTAAAATATTTGCCCCTTTAAAATGAAACATTGCCATTTTTCCTGCGCAAGGAAGGAATTGAACACTGCCTCCTTGGATTAAGAGAAATAAAAATGGGAAAAACAGGGATGTGAAAGGGCCTCTGGGCCTTCAGCTTTCTGCAGAAAGGCAGTAGACCAAGGCTCTGCTGCACACACAGTATTTCTGATCAGGAACACCAGTAAGACATCAGGAACACCAGAGCCAAATCGCCTCAGGGCAGAGCTGGCTCCAAGGACAATGGATTTATGCATCTTTCCCAGATTGCAGAATTGGGCCCTGATCAATAAACATCTCCTGTCCCAAGGAAATGGCAACTGGGAACAAGGATTTTCTGTTCTTTCAGAATTGCCACAAAATCGAGATTGCCATGGGCATGAGAATCTTACTCTTTTTATTCAGTTTTCCTCTACTTTGTGGTAGTTTTATGTTTACTAAGTAGCTACCAAAATAATGCAGAGAATTCTCTTATACGCTTTACCCACTTTCTTCTAGTTATACTTTACATAACCATAAAGCATTTATTGCAACTAGCAGCTAACATCAATACTATACAATCAGCTAAACTCTATAGACTACTCAGATTTCAGTACATTTCCCCAAACTTTCTTTTCCTATGTAAAGATATACTTCAGGATACCGCAAGACACTTAGTTATCTGCTTTTCAGCCACTCTGCTCTGTGACTATAACTTAGTTTTCTTTTTTCCCTGGTTAAACTCCCCTAACTCTAAAATTGGCCATCACTCCAAGGAATCCTGGTCTCTTCTACTAGTTCTCAGCTTTAGAAACCAAGATCTGGGTGCTAGCGTGCTCATTATTCCATTTTGTTTCAACAAAGGAAATGTCTATTATGGTTCTTCTGTTCCTGCCTCACCAGACTGTGTTGATTGCATGGCTGAAATACCACAGGCATACGGGACCCACAGGACTTACCATCAAGAGAAGGTGCTCACGGGGAGCCTTACTACAGCCACCCAGATGCTGACTATCAAATTCCTATCAGATCTCCAAGTTAGACCCATTCCCAGACAGGGGGAAAAAAAAGCCGTCCACAAGCAGTTCTGTTGTTGATTCCTGTGGGAGCACAGCATTCAGCAGGACACTGGCCCCTGCCCACATAGCTTAACCTACAGAGAGCTGATTCTGTGAAAAGCCACGAGAGACATGTGGTACTGCTAGCACCCCTGTACTCAACTCTGCCCTGTCTATCACCCAGCCCTAGATCCCCTACTCAGACACCAAAACTTCTGTGCCTTGCTTGGCAATGCCCCCCTCCCCTACCTAAACTCCCCTATAGAACATGCCCTCACCACTTTTTCAGGGACTAATGGTCTTTTTGCCCTTAGTTTGGTCACACTGGGCCTGCAAATAAAGTCCTCACATGTGGCTTAAAATGCTGCTTGTCTCGATGGACTCAACTGTGCCTTGGCTTACCCTAGCAATCCCAGACTCAAAGACTAGTGCTCTATTAGAGAAAGACCTTGGCTTCTGAGATGCAGATGGACATGGTTTATATATTGAAGGATTATAAAAATTTGCCTAACCAAAGCCACACTTGGCATGTGTCTGATGACTGCATTACATGGGTTCCTCTGCCAAGTGCCCTTGCTTTTCCTTCAGAGGTGGCCACTACTTCCATCCTCCCTCCAAAGTTGCAGTGGAAGAAACATGGAAGCGACAGCTCTGGAGTTCTTGGGCACAGACCTCAAGATGCTTTGCACCCTCTACGGTACCATCTTGGAATCCTGACCCCCAGGCATGTAAAGAAGCCTAAACAGGAGCAGCCCTCAACCAGCTGCATTCTCCCACAAGAGCTCAGCGCCTGCTAACCCAGCTGCATGTGGCTTCATGAGTGAGCCCAGGAGAGAAAGGGCCCAGCAACCCTCAGAACCGTGAAAGATCATGAATCACTACATTTCAGAGGTGTTAAGAAAAACTGGGGTTCGCCAATGTGACACTTCACTGATGCAAACCCCTCCAGCCCATCAGACACCAGGCTGCCGGCCAGTGATCTGTGTATAATATATAAACATGTAAAAATAGGCTGTATTTTACTCTTTGTATGATGCTAACTAACGAACACTTTATTTTACAGAGAAAACTTATCTGTGAACTTTATTATATATGTTTACTTTATTTTATTATTATTATTATTATTATTATTATTATTAATAAAAAGGATTTTTAAATGCTATGCAGTCATTAGGAGCAAATTTTGTAGGACTTCCTGCCGCGTGACTGACCCGGCAGGAAATACAGAAGCTAGCAGGTACCGAGTAAAGTAGTTTAGCTCAAGAAAGGGTCTCCACTGCTTTTCTGTTCACAGTCGTGACTGCTTTTTAAGAATGTAATTTGTTTTTAGATGACACTTGCATCTGTGACTTTACTACCAGCCCGGTGACGTTAGCCTGGTCCGGCAGAGCCGCCCGTCTCCTGCCGCAGGGCCCCTGTCAGCGCTCGCCCCTCCGTGCTCCTGGAAGCTCCCGAGGTTCGTCCAGTCTGTCTCTCACCAAAGGGAAGTCCGCGGCCGATCAGGTCACTCCTACCTACATCAGTCCAGGATTTCATGGTGTTTATATACACAATTATTTCAGGATGAAGCTGGTTTTATTGCCAGATTATTTTTAAACATGTTTTAACTTCCATATGAACAAAGTGTTCAATCTAAGTTTTTCATAAAATTAAACTTTTATTAAGGTTAAATTTGTATCTTGCAATGAAGTGATGAGTTGCCAAATGATTGAGATTATTTTAAAATGTTTTGTTCATATTCTTGTTTTATAATTAAAACATACATTCAGTATATGTGTTTTTTTTTCTTTTTTGTTGTTTCAATGTAAGCTGAATATTGCTGTCATTTTACATGGTTTCTTACTGAGATTTTAATTAATTTATTCACTTATTTATTTTTGGAGAAACCAAGGATTGAACTCAGGCAATATACAGAGACCACATCGAGAGAGAGAGAGAGAGAGAGACAGACAGACAGATAGACAGACAGACAGACAGATACACAGACAGACAGACACAGACAGACAGACACAGACAGAGGCACAGACATAGAGAGACAGAAAATCAAAGGGAGAGAAAAAGAAATGGAGGGAGGAGAAACAAAGGAAAAGAAAATTGAATCTAAACAAGGTCAGAGGAACTTGCAGTAACAGGATGGCTTTGGTTAGAAGAAAGGACAGTTTAACTAATGGTGTTCAAACAACAGAAGTTCATATGACTTTGAGTGTATATATCTTTGGGTGGCCACCTGGAGAACACACATACTGGTTTTGTGAAGGTGAAGTCAAGGCTATTTGTAGAAGATGTACAGGAATGGGTTGTGGAAAGTAGAATATGTAAATGATTAGCACATTAGAAAATAACAATAGTAAACTCACAGAATGCAGAGAAGTGAAAGCCTCAGCAGGCAGCAATGCGAGTCCACTTCAGACTGGAGACCACGAATTTCCACAGTCTAGACTCTGCGGCCATGTGATGATCTTTCATCCCCTTGTGGATACCAACCAAGAATTGAGATCCAGTATCCCATGACTGCAAATATCAGGTAACCTCCATTTTTATCCACGCTACCAGTAAGTACTCTAAAAATGTTTATGTTTCATTTTATATTATTCTGTCTTCCCTTAGTGCCAGGAACCTTGATAATTTGCCTTGGGCAACTATGATATGAGAAGCTGTGGGTCCCTCTCACCACTCCTCTGAAACTTGGGTTACAGTACATTATTACATCACATTCCTGTGAGGATCATTTTTTATTTCTTTTCTGAGTTGTAGGATGGAGTCAAAATATATCTTTTATTAATGTTTGGATCTTCTAGAAATATAACAAAATTAAATTCATTATCCACATGAAGAGAATCACCTAAAAAGTGGATAAGGAATGCATTACCATAAGCATATTCCATAAAGTGAAACCCGAACGCATCCACTCACACATCTGGCAGTGATTCATAATTGAATATCATTTTCTCTCTAGTTATGATAGTTTACACCAGCCTCAATCCCCAAACTGAAAGTAGCTGAGTAATATTTCTGGCACCATCTCTTTATTCCAGCTCCATATGTGCAGAATAAAAGGTTTAACTATAATTCACTCTGGTAGCATTACGTGGGGAATTTCAATGAAGATGTTGAAAGAAAATAATTACACATGTAGCCTTAGGCTAAAAGGGAAATATCATTCTCTTTTTTTTTTTTACAATGTGCTTCTAATGAATATATGTGAAAAGCAACCTGGAGGATAGGATCATTATCTTATATGACTGTATCCATTTCTGTTGGGAGCAGTATAAATTTGTGAAACAAGGAGATTTGAATTCCCCATGATGAAAGATATTAACTGTGAACTGAAGTATTAGGAAAACTGTTAAATTCACCCAAGAATATGTAAGTGGCGATGATATAGTTCAGATACTTCTTGTTCCTGACAGGTTCTGGTGTATCAAAGGTTATGGAGAATGCAACAGAACCCTTTGCAATGTGATGGAACTATGCCCCATCCTTGCTGCCCGAGGACAGCACTATAGGAATCCTGCATACCCACATTACACCTTGACTGATGCATAAGGGAAACAGAACAAGGAGTGCCAAGTCATGTGCCCAAGAACTGGAGTACAGCCTTCCGTCAGTGGTGCTTCAGTTCACGAACTCAATTCTCTCCACGATTCTGGTCAAAAACCAAACTGGACAAGAACCAGAAAAAATTTCCCAATGAATTCAGTTTTGATCCTAACCCTGAGTGTGATTCAGTTCTCATCATGCTCAATTTTCAACCAGAACTGTGGAAGGAATCAAGCTCATGAACTGATGCATGAGACTAGAGAAAACCCTTGTGACTGTGCACTTAGAATTTAAGATACAAGGAATGATTTCTCTACAACCTCTTGGAAGAAGCCCGCTCCAAGAAGCGTAATCTATTATGTCATTTGCAGGCAGCTTGTGTGTGCATATTAACAAGCACCCATAATAATTCTGGTGTAGATATCAGAATCACATTTCCAATAAGATATAAGAAAAAAGGGGCATCATCAATTGATTTTTTTAATTAATTAAATCTCTATTAAGCTAGATCCTACTATCTCAGGACTTTCACTGATCGTTGGAAAGGAGCAATTGAAAAGAGGTTTATAAAAGACAGGGGTCATGTGTCAATTGCATTTTTTTCAGTCACATGGCTATTTTCAAATTTTACTTCTAGAGCCAAAGCAAAAGGCCTAGGTGCCAACTGTAGGAATAATTGCTACTTGAGAAGGATTATATTTGGCTTCATGAAGATCAGTCTTGCCATAAGCGTGTCACCAGGGATGAGGACAGGGAGCACCTGGTCAGCTAGGAATGCCCAAGACTTGGGGCTCACTGCCCCAGCTTGCCTCCCAGCACTACCACTCACAACCCTATGATAGCACCAACTAAGACACCTTTACACATCTTTCTTCACACAGAATTATAGTTTACTTTGTTCTTTCAGGTCTTTGATGAAAATGTCTTATAGGTCAATTCACTAAAATTTTTTTTTCCTAAGATCAACAGAAAGTGTAATGCTGGCTTTCATGTGCTGGCAGCACTGGGTACACCACGCCGGTGTACCTCCCTCTGAAATGCCCTCTATAATCCTGCCTATATCCTTGTTTTTTCCTTTAACATTCACACCATCCAGGCTTCATAGTCACATTCCTCCCTTTAAACTCTTGGATGCTTCATTAGCCCAAATAAAAGTAACTTTATTTAAACAATAGGTCCCAGACTGGGCGTGGTGGTGCATACCTGTAGTCCCAGTGCTTGGGAGGCTGAAAACAAGAGGATCATTATGAATCTGAGCTGTATAGGAGACCCTGTGCAAAGTGCATTAAAAATAAAGCTAAATCAACAAGGGGACTTTTACTACCAATTTAAGAAACTAGGCTTACCGAGCCTGGAGTTCCTCTAGGGTATAGATCAGGCATAAGGAAGTGTAGACAGTGTTAAACATGGATGTTAGTTTAGAAGATAAGTAACAGGCTGAAAGACTTCCTGCCTTTGCTTTCTTTTTCAGTCTCACAAACATCAAAAATTGCTTAAGAACCATTAAGTTAAGACAAAAACAGTTCTAGCAACAAAGGAATAATGGTAACATTCTAGTTTAATTTCATTTTGTCAATGTAGCATTTAAAAAATTTGACAAATGCATTTTGTTAAATATGAATTTTACAGTACCTACCAATTTCTGAATGTGGCTAATAGGCTCCAAACATGAGGGAAAAATGCAGAAGAGCTTCCTAAATTACTGGAGAGGAGCCTTTGCTATTTATGGCAGAAAGGAGATGAATTTAACCTAAAGAACTTCCCATTGCTGAATGTATAGAAAATGAATAAATATTTTTAAAACCACAAGTACTTTGAAGGAGCTTGCTCCAGAGCACTTAGCCAATTTGTAGTAATCAAGCATTCTTTCTTTCTTAAGAAAATAGAACAAAAACAAACAAACAACTCAAAGTGGACAGATATGAGCAGGACTCTTCTTTGGCTGTCTTTCTACTAATTGGTGAAATTAAGTATGTCTGTGTTGTTGATTTTGTTAGAACAATATGATAGCATGCATAAACTAACTTTTTAAATTCTTTGTTAACCAAAGAGCTGATCCTTAGGGGCCTTCAGCAAAATATAACATGTCTTGCTTCACTTTAGCAGTTTGCATATTATAAACCCCTTCCTCCCACATCACTGTTTCAGGTCTAACCTCTACTCAGGAGCTGGGTCCAACTCATTGTGTTTACACTAACCTCTCGTTCCCAGCAGCAGAATGTGCTAGCCAAACTATTCTACTCATTGGGTTTTTCTTAATGCAAAAGCATAACAGATAATAGACTTAAATAAAATTCTAATGTGTTTAGTTTTGAGGTATAAAAAAGAAAATTTGTAACTCCTCACTGTGGACTGAATTTTATCCCAGTGAAATTCACATCTTGAAGTCCTAACCTCCAATATGGCTGTATTTGGAAATAAGAACAATAAAGTAGTAAAGAAGAACGAATGAGACCACAGCGCTGTGTTCCTGATCTCACAGTCTTGATGTGATTACAAAAAGAGACAACGTAGAACTCATATACTCTCTCTCTCTCTCTCTCTCTCTCTCTCTCTCTCTCCAACCACAGACAAGCATAAAAGAGTCCTTACCAGAAATCAAAGGATTCAGCACCTTCATTACATATTTCTAGCACTCAAAACTTTAAGAAATACATTTTTACACTATATAGTCTGTGAAATATTTTATAACAACCCAAATACACTAAGACAGTTTGCTGCTGAGAAATACAATGTTACTGTACTGGAAATGGGTGATTGGGAGTGGCTGAAGGAGTTTTAAGATGTATGCTAGAAAAAAAAATCTGGGTTGCTATGAGCGAACTGTTGATAGAAATGTGTGCATTAAATACAATTTTAGTGAAGACCCTGGACATTAATTATGATATATCAACTTGCTCAGATTAAGAAACGCCTAGCAATTTAGCAGAGCACACTCTTGGGCACATCTACATGAGTTATGGAAGGGTGACTTTGAGTACCACAGGAGGTCCCTGGCCCTTCCCCTTTGACACTGTTCTTCTGCTGTGCTTCCTGGCAGCCATGCCCTGGGCAAGTTTGCTGCTCTACCCCCTCGGACACCAAGTTCCTTCCTTGGAGATAGCTGACACGGACTGAATCCCCTGATACCATGAGCTAAATTAAACCTCTTCTTAATGTTGTAGGTTAATTTGTAGGTTAATTTGGGAACAGTAATGGGAAAGATGACTCACAGTGGTTCAAAGGAGAAAAGGAAAGTAGAGAATAATTCTTTATCTTCTTAAGAATAAAATAATCAAGAACAATGTGCTGATAGGAACAGACCTATGAGAAATTGCTATTAAAGTCTCCAACAGAAGTGAGGAATTCGCTGTTGGAAATGGGAGGAAACAAAATCATCATGATAAAGATTCCAAGATTTTGGCTGAACTGTGTTCTAGGGTTTTGAGGAATGTGTAAATTGCAAGTGATTCTACTTAGATATTCAGCTGAGGGGATAAGATTCCTAAGCAAATCACTGAACGAGTGGGTTGGTTCTCCCTAACTGCTTATAGTAAAATGTAGAGGAAGATGATGAACTGAAAATGAATTATTCAGGAAAGAGAAACATGATTTGAAGATTTGAACTACTTCAACTTATCTAAATTGCAAAAAATGAGAAGCTTTGGTCTGAGCTGAATACTAAGGGTGTAGCTGAACAATCCTTTGATAATGAGCCCAGTATGGCTTTGAACCATGAAGTTAATCAGCTACATCAGCAGCAGCCAAGATTAGAAGCAGAATTATACCAACAGTAACATTGCCAGTTTGAACTGAAGGGGACAGAGTCAGGACAAAATGAAGGGCTACCGTCAGACTTCTTGGCTTCTATGGGGGGAAACCATAGATTTAATAGACTACATGTGTGTGCTGCTCTTCAAGGAAAGGGAGTATGACACCAAAGGCAATTCAGAGATCAGAAGGACTGTTTAATCTTTTTAAGAAAGGGTAAGAACAACACCCCGGATTCAACAGACCATAAAACTTTCGGTCAAAGCTCTGGGGTTAGGCGACCTTACAGAGGCATGTGGGTAGTCACCATGAATACCCTGGGGAGGAAGACTGCCACACCAGTGGGCTCAGAGGTGCAGAATCACCAAGTCAATCATGTTTCTCTTTCCTGAATAATTCATCTTCAATTCATCATCTTCCTCTACATTTTACTATAAGCAGTTAGGGAGAACCAACCCACTCGTTCAGTG
>NDGM011081493.1:0-14845 GCA_002564305.1 Octomys mimax | reverse complement strand
AATACCCTTCTCTGACAAAACTAAACAAAAAAGGGATACAAATGAAGGACCATTTTGTATCTGCACATTCAAAATAGGATGGATATACAGTTACTTTCTCTTAATTCACTAAGAAGAAAGATTTGTTCTAATAAAGTTTGGAAACAGGATATCATGTCTGCATCTTATACAATGAACAACTACTATGAAGACAACAATATGCAATGTATTAATTATCAAAACTATCCTACTAATTGATTTTGAAACTGTCTCATTGCTATTTGTTTCTCGATAAAATTTTTTTTTTTAAGGGAAAATCTTGGCAGAGAACAACCTGTACATCACAGAACCGACATTACTCCTGAGGATTGGAAGATAAACACAGGGCTTTGCCATACTACTGATCTCACATGTGCCCAATTAGCTGCTGGTTGCTGCCCTGGCTCCTTTCACTTTTAATGAGGTCTGGGAGCTGAGTACTGACCTCCTGGCTGGGGACATGCTCCTCATAATGAAGTACTTGTGGGGAGCTCATAGAGATATTAGAACTGCATGATGGGAGATTTAGTGCTTATGGAATAGAACAGGAACATTATACACAAGGAAAAATGGAGATGTGATGAAGGAGGCAGCATGACAGTGGGCACCTGGGGCAGGTGGTCCAAGATGAGTAAGGGCTTCTGCAAGGGAACCTTGTCTCTACACCTCCCAGGTGCTGTCACCAATATCTGGGGTAGTAGAAAGTAGTTTTCACGCCGGTTAGGCAGAGTGCAGCAGCTGGGGTTAGATCCTTGGCTTGCCATGCTAGCCCCACACCTGGGAGTGTGCTGACTTGGGCAATGGCAACTGAGACTGGATATGGTGGTGTGTGCTTATAATCCCAGTGCTTGGGAGGCTGAAAACAGGAGAATCACTATGAATCCTATCTGTGTAGTGAGATCCTATGGACCCAGTATTAAAATACATTTAAACAAGTGATTGCTTTCCCCTTGCTCTTTTTGGCAGGTCCATAGTCAAGGCTGCCTGCTAGTTAACATTCTGAGGTGATCTGAGAATTCTGGGAGCTGAGTAGTAGTTCTCTGATTTGGGACATGCTTCTTGTCACCAAATGACATTCTGTACTGTAAAAAGCTTAGCATATGGCCTGGGTGCTGGGAACAAGGATATATGTCACCTGCTCTGGGACAGTGGTACCAAAATGCAAGCTTCATTCTCTCCTTTACCTTTAGCCAAAACAAGCTCTCTATTCTTCAGAGGAACACAGCTGCAGAGGACAGGATCCATGCAAGCCTGCTCTTATAACTGACAATTCAGTGGCCCTTCAACTGTCACCAAGTGAAATCAGGCAGCACCTCAGGCTATTCTAGGCCCTGCAGCTCACAGGTAAGCTGCACAGTCAGAAAACTCAACCCAGGGAAGGTTAGGAAGAGATTGTCACCCACATTGCTAGCCTGTGGCACAGTGCTGAGATGGGACAGCCACATCTTGTCCTAAGAGAAAGAGTGTAGGGAGGGGCCAGTGACTATGGTATGAGGAGAGTGCCAGGTTCCTGCAGTGCCTTTGTCGAGGGGTTGAGCTTGTACAAACTGTCACTCCCTGCCCTAATGGAACCTTGGAGACACCACATAGATCCCAGAATCATAGCTAACACCATGTCATTGACTATCTCAAAGTTTCCAGCCACTTAAGTGGCTTCTGTAACATAGCTGTGCTAAAGCAGATCATTGAGAAGACCCATGGTGTCCCTCAGCTTCACATCAATTATATTAGCTGAAGGCTGGAGAAAGTAGGGTGCATGTGGTGTAGCTCCAGTGTAAATGTGTAATTGTCCTTAGCACATTTGAACCTGTTAAAATATTTTGTCACCACACTATAAACAAGGATTTCAGATTCAGGCAAGCACAGTGCAAGCTCCAGATCTTCATGTTTTTACTCTGTGATCTAAGTATTCTAGACTGTCTGAGCTTCTGTTTCTCCTTCTGTAGATAGAGTGCGGGCAAACTAAACAAGTAGTAGAAATACAAAAGTAGGTGACCAAAGCATTCACTGTGTGTTAGTAAAGTCTTCAACACATGATGATGATGTGATTATGATGTGGCCTGTAAGAATGTGTTGCATATTTTAAAAATCACTCAAAGACAATTCTATTAATATTATTATGTTTCATTTATTAATAAATGGCCTTAAAAGTGAATGAAGCACTTATAATTAAGTATAAGATTAATTACTGAACAGAGTAAAATAAAGTGTGCTAATAATGATGCTCTTGCAGTCAGTCTTGTCATCCTCTCCACTTTACAAAGGTGCATGCAGAGTTCACACAACTTCACCACTTTTCCAGAGATAGCCTGCTATTGAAAGTGGATTGGTGTGGGACTCACACGCTTCTGACCCAAGCCTCAGCTCCCTGGCTGCCTGGCTCTTCTGCTCAGCCTTCTTCTCAAGCCACCAAATGACTTGATCTATGTTCCCTGAAAACTGCATGCTCCCTGTGGTCTCTTTCTTACTGGTTAAGATTGGTGGGAAGGAGATGTCCATCAGTGGAAATGGGGAATAGGACAACTGTCTGGGAGTTCACCCTGGAGGGCTTCCCTGCAGTCCAGCATCTCGGGAAAGTCCTCTTCTCAGTGCACTTGCTGGCCTACCTGGCCTCTACGGCAGGGAATGCCATCATTGTCAGCATCACTTGTGCCAGTGCACGCCTGCAGACTCCCATGTACTTGCTCCTCAGCACCTTCTCCTTCCTTGAGTGCTGCTTCACGAGTGCTGTTATTCCCAAGTTGCTAGTCATTTTCCTTTTAGGCAGGCAAAAGATTTCCTTTGTAGCCTGCTTTGTGCAAGCCTTTGTCTTTGTATTTGTGGGAGCAACAGGCTTCTTCCTCATTGCTGTGATGTCACTGGACCGCTATATGGCCATCTGCATGCCTCTGCACTACCCCACCATCATAAGCCTGAGGACCTGCTCCCTTCTCATCACTGCCTCACTTGCTGTATGCTTCACACTCATTTTGGGACTCATAGTGAAGGTTTCTCGATTGTCCTTCTGTGGCCCCCATGTCATCCCTCACTTCTTTTGTGACCTTGGCTCCCTGATCCATCTCTCCTGTTCTAACACCAGGTCTACTGAAATGCTAACCTTTGGTCTAGCCCTGCTTGTCCTATTTACTTCCCTCCTTATAACCATCATCGCCTACAGCAACATAGCAGTCACAATCATGCACCTCCCATCAGCCAAGGAGCGGCAGAAAGCCTTCTCTACCTGCTCTTCTCACCTCGTTGTCCTCTCTCTGATGTACAGCAGCTGCATCTTCATCTATGTGAAACCAAAGCAAACGAGCAGGCTGGACTCCAACAGAGAGGCTGCTCTGGTGAACACAGTGGTGACCCCATTGTTGAACCCTGTCATCTACACCCTGCACAACAAGCAGGTGCACCAAGCACTGAGAGAAGCTATGTGCAGAATGAAAATATCAACATAATAAGCCAATGGCATTGGAGTGGAGGTGTCACAAAATCATTTGTCCCCATTCCAATAAATGCACACCCCACATCATCCCACTCAGTCTCCAGTGGAGTTTCCTTGACCTCTGGGTCACATCCTGGGAAAATAGGAATCTGCTTTCAAGTGGCTATTTGCACTTTGTGTGAGTATCTACCTTCTCTCTCATCATTTCACCCTTGACATTAGATTTCAATTAGAAAATACTTTGCTGAATATTTATTCATCCTTCTAATATAAACTATGGAATTACTGAAATATATTTACATTTATTTCCATTTTACTCTTCTTTAATCATAAACATAGTCAATAGAAGTAATAGCTACATACCAAATACTACTAAAATAGCCCAATGCTAAGAGATTGTATAGTGCACTGTGGTTATGAAGAAACTGATAGAAAACTTGCTGGTACTCAGTGCATGCTCCCTCCAGCCCAAACGGAAAAATGATTGTGGCATCCTGCACCTCAGATGTATGAATCATATCACATGTGTCCTGAGATACTGCTCATGGCCCTTGGCCAGCTACAGCTGTGTGCACAATGCCCATGCTGCAAAGGAACAAAGCTGTCTGGTGTCTTTATTCCCTCTAATGAGAGGAAATTACCAATGTATCTGAAAGTTGAGCAACATGCTTATATTTTCAAATCATACCTTCTTATAAAATCATACCTTCTTATAGCAGCCCCTCCTAAGCACTGGTATCCTTAGCACTGGTCCCTTTCCTAAAACTGTTACTATGGAAGGTGTGTATGCATCCAGAAAAGGAAGGATTTAGTCTCACTTGTAAGATTTCTTCCAAAGAGCAGAAGCAATAGAGTCTAACTTATTGTCTTATCCATTTTGTATTGCTAATTAAAACATTTTAAGCAAATCAAACATTTTTCCTGATGGGCTTGTCTTGTCAACTAATAATTTATCTTTCTTAAAGCCAACACTTCCATTGTTCAGTCATTAACCTATGTGTGCTTTGGGTCTGATTTCTGTTTTATATCTATAAGAAATGCCTCTAAAAAGATTGCCACTGTTTTTCTGTTGTTTTTAATTTAAACAATGAGGTTAATAAAAAATGTTAGGAAATTTTATAAAATGCTTTCTGCATCATAATTGCATCATACTCAGCTTTGAATATCATATTACAAAGTTCAGGTTTCATCTTATTTTCAATGAAAATATATCAAAGTTGTTCACAAAATCAGGTATGTGTTATGATTAGCTTTACTTTGCAGTCCTTGGCTGTGACATTTTATGAACATAAGATCTCAAGGCCGAGGAAGAAAGTGGGCATGGAAGCTGCTGCCCAGATTGTGTGAGAGAGGGAGATGCCCAAAAGAAGTGACAATGGGCACGGAGTACAAAGGAACCAAGGGTATATGCTGCACCAGTTTTCCCTGGATCAGTACTGAGTTCTAAGCCTGATGCTGTTTCCAATTAATAGGCCAGCTTCCCCAAACACTTAACTCAGCCGATCTATTATATGTGGTGAAAACTTGAATCAAGCTGTACACATCATCAGAAGAAAATATGATAGACAGATAACAGACAGACAGATAGATAGAGAAGTATATATTTGTCTCAGATGCCCATATTTGAATTTAGTGAGCCTGATTCTTTTAATTCATTGTATGTTCTAGATAGAGGTCCTTTGCCTGAGAGACAGTTGGCTACAATTTTTTCCCATTTTTTGGGTTTTGTTTTTATTCTGTTGGTGATTTCTTTTGAGGTGCAGAAACTTTTCAAAAAGATGAGAACCCAGTTGTTTGTTATTTGAAGTATTTCTCATGTGGCTTGGCTTATGTTCATGAACTTGCTACCCACCCCTGTATCTTTTAGATTTCTACCTACTTTTTTGTTCAGAAGATTTAGTGTTTCAATTTTAATTTAAATCTTTGATTCATTTTGAATGTGTTTTAGTGTACGGTGATAAGCATGGGTCTATTTTTAGTCGTCATCATGTGGAATGCCAGTTTTTCCAGCACCATTTATTAAAAAGGCTATCTTTCCTTCAGTGAACATGTTTGGACCCTTATGAAAGAAAAGGTGGCTGAGTGTGTTTGCAGGAGTGTCTGCATCTTCTGATCTGTTACTCGATCCTCAGGTCTTTTTTGACAGTACCATGCTGATTTTACCACAGTAGTAGCTTGGTAATATAATTTCAAGTCAGAGATTGTGATGCCTCTTGCCTTTCCTTTGGTGCCAGGATAGCTTTTGCTATTCTATGTCTTTTCTGGTTTCAACTGAATTTTAGGAATGTTTTCTCTAGAGCTGTAAATTATACTGATAGCATTTTCCTTGGGATTGCATTGAATCTGTACAACAATTTGGGAGAATGGCCATTTTCACCATAAGGTTTTTTCCTATTCATGAGCACAGAATATCTTTCCATTTTCTGAAATCCTCTTCAATCTCTTTTCTTAGAGTACAGTAATTTTCAATGTATAAGTCTGTTTTGAAACTTATTCCTAAGTATTTCATTTTTTGGATGTCATTGTGAAAGGTGTGGTTTCCCTAATTTCTTTCTCAGTGCTTTCATTGTTTGGGGTTTTTTTGTACATAAATGCTACTGATTTATGAGTGTTGATCTATCTTTTTATGACAGTGGGCTGTTAAAGTCCCCCATTTACTGCTCATTTGATTTTTCATATCTGATAAATTTGTGTTATGTAGTTGGGTGCTCCTACATTTGGTACATATATATTTATGATTGTTACCTCTTCCTTTGTAATTGTCCCTTAATAAGTATGTAGTGGCCTTCTTTATCTCTTTTAGTAATTCTTGGTTTGAAGTTGATGTTGTCAGCAACCAGAATAGCTACCCTTGATTTTTTCTGAGTTTCTGTCACATGTAGTATTGTTTTCCATTCTTTGTCCTTCAGTCTATCAATGTCCTTTTGACTTAAATGTGTCTCTTGTATACAGCATATTGTTGTATTTTTGTTTCTTGATCAACTCTGCCATTTGGAGGGAATGTAGGCATGTATAGCCACTATGGAAATCAGTGTGGAGACTCCTCAGAAAGCTAAGATTGGAAATCCCATTCAACCCAGTTATTCCCCTTGTATTTTCCCAAAAGAACTGAAAACATCATACCAAATTGGCATATGTGCATCCATGTTTATAGTAGCACAATTTGTCATAGCCAAATTGTGGGAACAACCAAAATGCCCATCCCCTGAGGAATAGGTGAAAAAGATGTGGTATTTTTATACAATAGAGCATTACTCAGCTATGAAGAAAGACAAATTTGAGGGCTTTATAAATAATTGGATACAACTAGCAGCTATACTCACAAGTGAAATAGATCAGTCACACATGTATAAATATCATATTATGTCCCTAGAGACAACCTGAAGAATAAATACAACACAGAGGGTATAATAGTTGCGGTACAATGGAAAGGAACTGAACATAAGGATTAAACAATGAAGATGAGAGAAAGGAGAAAAGATAGGAAAAAAGGAAGGGGGGAAGATCATGCAAGTATCACAGAATAGCTGTGATATTTGTGCTAATAATTTCCATCAATTGTCAAAAATAGCAGTTAATGTTTTGAATTTTCACTTTGAATAACTGTATGCTGACATCTGTTATCTAAGCAGATATTTTGTAATACAAAAACTATGGTTGAATACCTCCCATCTTGGTCTTCTAAATGTATACCATTTCTAATGTCTTACCAGTTATTATTATACTCTCTTTAAAATAAATTTTAAAAAGTAAAAAGACAAGAAAAATATTAAGGTTTCTTAAAAGCAAGTGTTAATATTTGAATATTTGTCCAATCTTGCATAATTACATGTGAATCTGAGCAACAGATTTGATGACAAATAGGTAAGGTAATAACCATTGCTAACTTGCTATTCTTGTTTTGAAAATCTGTAGCATATGTATTATTGTATGTTACCATATTTCTGTCTTTGTTTCTGGGGGCTTTTTTTTTTTTTGCAGAACTAGGGATTGAACTCAGGCCCTTGCGCTTGCCAGGCAAGCACTTACTCCACTGAGCCATCTCCCTGACCCCAAAGAACTGAGCTAGGGCCAGGCCCCCTGGGGGCTATTTGTTTTTGCTTTTGTTTTAACTCTCCAAAATAAAATGAAATAAAATTTTAAAAATTAAGTATCAATAAAAGTCACAAAATAATGAAGTGGGAAAACAGTTTTGAAGAAGACTATTTCTGGAACAATGGATATTCTTTTGCAAAGGAAATTAGGCCCTTCATTCACACTTTATATAAAATTAATTTTAATTAATTTATTTTTTATATTTTATTTATTTATTTATTTATTTATTTTTGGCAGAACCAGGGATTTAACTCAGGCCCTTGCGCTTGCCAGGCAAGCACTTATTCTACTGAACCATTTCCCCGGCCCTATAAAATTAATTTTAAATGGATCAAAATTTAAATATAGGAAGTAAAATTATACAACTTAGAAGAAAATAATTTATTTGTAACCCTGGATTAAGAAGTTTATTAAACATGACACTAACCAAGCAGTAACAAAAGAGTAATAGATGTATTAAAATTCACCAACATAAAATATTAGTTCTTCAAAGGACATGATTGAGAAAGTGAAGAGACAATGTACAATATATGAGAACATACTTCTAATTCATGACTTTGATAAGAAGCTTATTATTGTAAGAATATTCTAGGCCCTGGTGCCCTACATAGAAGGAAATGATCCCACATTCCACACAGATGGAACTCATCACTTTTACCTGTGGAAACATAAGGCACCTCAATTCCATGGAACTTATCACTTTTACCTGTAGAAACACAAGGCACCCCACCCCATATTCCCTCCCAACAAAGCCAATGCTTATTGAGTCCACGCTGTAGTCATAGTCACCCAGCAACTCCATTAGGCAGCAGCTGTGCTGGCCAATTAACTGACTTGTTTGTGCATGAGGCCAAAATCTTGGAAGAATTTAAACCCTAGAGTGCTAGTGGCTTCAGAGAGAAAGCATTGGCCTGGCCAGCAGTATTTGCACCAAGAAAATCCATAACTATTGTAAAGCACTAAAACAGTGTAATTTACTTCCAAAGTGATTCATTCACAGCAAGTAGATTGGAAAAGAAATCCAATGTAGTATCTTCCATACTGCCAGAGAGTATTTAATTAGGCTCTGTTTGGGGAAGGATTTAAAACTGAGCCACAGAAAAATTACAGAACAACTCCACTTCCAGTTTTCTAGGGTTATCATACTACAATGTCTCAGTGAGAGACAACCACAGGAGATAGCCGTTAGAGGGTATAGGCTAGACATAGACTCCCTGAGAAGTTTTAACTCAGACTAGGGAGGACATAGGATGTTGAATATAGCTTTAGAGGAGCCTGGATCTGAAAGCATTGGCATAGTCTGGCAGTCTTGATCAATGAAGGACCAGTGGTCTCATTATTTTCCCCATCCAACTACCTGAGCAGACATGCTACAGCTTGGTTTCTTGCCACGTTCTGTGGTACATGAACAGAGGAATTTTAGGAGCAAAGAGGCACCTGAAACCCATAGGCCATAAATATAGGCAGAGAAAATCATGACTTACTGGATTCAAAGACTACAGATCCTGGAAAAAAAAATCATTCATAAAAATGGAGACTTTTTTTTGACTCCATTTTCTTTTCTTTTCTTTTTTTCAGGTTGGGGGTTTTTATTTCATTGTAATTTCTCATTTTTCTCTCCTTTTAATCCCTTTTTCTTCTTTTCTTTTGTGATTTATTTTGGTGTTCTTTTCTTCTTCTTGTTCTTTTCTGTTACTTTTATCTAATACTATTAATTTTCCTTTAATCCTCAGTAGTTTTCTTTATCTGACTTTTTCTCATCCTTCTCATATTCTGCTTTGCTCATTCTTGGTCTTCACCCTCTTTACTTTAACCAGTATAACCATTCACCTTTATGAATACTTACATAGTTAACTCTCTGTTATTACTATTGAATACTGTTCTATTTTTGTGGAAACTAGTTGTTGCATTTAGTATAAGCACTATATGTAAGTATTTTGTTTCTCTTAGTGTTTATACTACAATTATAGATCTCTTTTCTATCATTAAGGGTAGTGAAATACTAGTTGTTCTGGAATGCGAATGTCCAATTCATCTTTGACATTATTACTGTTTCTGACTTTATTGTTATTGCCATGTGACATTGCTGTTGTCATTAACTGTTTTTCTCTGTACACCAATATATGCATTGCCTTTGTATCATTAAAACACCGAAGCCCATTCCTAGAGAACTGGATACTAGGTCCAGTTCTGAAGCGTTCTTCTCAAATAGACAGACATAATTGGAACTTGTGATAGATGCAAAGGCTTATTGTTAGCCATGCCTCGAGTGCATTGCTGAAAAGTGGATAGCAACTAAAGATGTCTCAGGCCAGGGAGATAGCCCAGCAGCATAAGCAGCTGCCTGGCAAGGGCAAGGTCATGATTTTGATCCCTAATAACAAAACAAAACAAAACAAAACAAAATAAACAAAACAAAACAAAACTGAATATGTCCCTATTCTGGCAACAAATTTTGCAACTATAATTATCCTGTAGACTTCAGGTAAAAAACTAATAAAATTAGATTACAAAAAGAAACAAACTTAATCCCTTCCATGACTCTGGCCACATTTGAAAAAATATAGCCACAGTTGTGTCTATCACGTGACACAAAGTTTACAAACAAAAACAAAATTTTGCCAAACTCTTCTGTTTTCAAACCAAATTGTTCACAAACAAAAATGTAAACAAAGTTATTATTGTACCTTTGAAAATACACAACTCCAAAAAAATTGCTCTGTGGAGCATTAACTGGTTGGAAATCAAAAGTCACATAGTACAATTATTCAAAATGATAACAGAAGATGTAAAAAATATAAAGTGATTAGTGAGATCACAGGATATATAGCTAATTAGATAATAGACATAGTAAATAAAATAAACAGCAAGTTTAGAAAAGGCACTAAAAAAATCTTAACTGAACTAAACAAAATAATGAAAATCATGACTGACCAATTTAGCTAGGACTAAGAGTCCATAAGAAGACACTAAATGGAGATTCAAATGATTGCAAATTCTGTTGAAAATAAGGATGGAGTAACAGAAGTAGAGGATAGAGCTGCTGTTAGAGATGGATTATTCAGAGATACTTTAAAAATACAAAATAATACAAAAAAAAATCCAAAATCTGCTAGATGGTATGAAGAAGACAAATCTGAAATAAATTGAGAGAAGGCAGGCAGACTCCAGGCAGCAAAAGGGACCTGGTAGATCTGGCCCACATGCTCAATAGGTGTGGAAGCTTTGCAGATCTTTGGTGGCCAATCCCACCATCCAGCATCACAGAAGGGAGACACCAGACAACCACAGGGATCAGGTGAGTCCAGCCCCACCCTCACCACCACCTCAGGAGGTTTTCTGAGCTTCATCACATCCCTACCATACTCAGAATCTTGCTGAGCTGTGACTCATCATCCTTCAGCATTGTAGAAGCCACACTTAACCTCATATATCAGAAGCTTTGTGAGTCTGCCCCAACCCCCATCCATACCCCCATCACAAGATCTTCAATGATAACTCCCTATACTCCTCCAATCTCTGGTGATTCTGGGTGAACATTAGGAGCTTCAAAAATGTAAAAGTTATGGGCCCAGGGAGATGTCTCAGTAGACTAAATGCTTCCCTGGCAAGTGCAAGGGCCTGAGTTCAATCCCTGGTTCTGAAAAAAAAAAGTAAAAGTTAAAGAGAACAAGGTAATCTCAGACCTCTGGCCTACCTAGAACAAGCCCAGGAGACAAAGACATAGAAGAAATTGGGAGTCACACACCTGAAATTTCTAAAAGAATAGCAATTGAAGTAAAGAACCAACTCCATCAGGCTATAGAAAGAATCAGGTCAGAAATAATCCCTTAGGTAAAAAAAAAAAAAAGAAAAGAAATGACAACAATCATGAAAAGATTTCTTATTACATCTGAAGAAGGCAAGGATTCAAAAATAGAGATTAGAAAAATGATGGAAACATTGAATGAACAATACAGGAAAGAAATAGAATGCATTAAACAGATTCAAACAGATAAAAGAAATTAAAACTTCCATTGAAAGTTGGAAAAGCCACTTGAAGAAAACTGAAGACAGACATTCAGACTTTGAAGACAGCATAGCAGTTAATGAACAGGAGAGGAAAAATCTCTTAAAAATGACAAGGGGACCACTTCCAGCCAGTGCCCAGGCCTAGCTTGTGGTTCGGACCACACACCCACTTACTGGATCCATTTTCATCCAGTACCCAGGCCCAGCATGTGTGAGATCTTCTGCCTGCTACTTTCTCTTCTAGCAGATTTAGTGTTTCTATTTTAATGTTCAGATTTATAATCCACTTTGACTTTAGTTTAGTGTGTGGCAGTACACCCAGGTCTATTCTTAGTTTTAGGCATGTGGAGAGCCTGTTTTCCAGCACCATTTGTTAAAGAGGCTATCTTTCTTTCAGGGAACATGTTTGGCCCCTTTATCAAAGATAAGATGGCTGAGTGTGTTTGTTGCTATATCTTTATCTTCTAATCTGTTCCACTAATCCTTGGGTCTGGTTTTCTTCCAATACTATGTTAGTTTTTATCACCATTGCTTTATAGTATAATTTCAAATCAGGGATTGTAATGCCTCTTGCCTTGCCTTTATTACCCATGGTATTTCATTACTTTTCTGGTTCCAAATTAATTTTATGAATGTTTGTCCCACAAGCTAGGCCTGGGCACTGGCTGGAAGTTGTCCCCTTGTCATTTTTAAGAGATTTTTCCTCTCCTGTTCTAGATCTGTGAGGTGTGTTAATGATTTTTTTTTTCAGAAACAAGGGAAACACTCCCTGATGTTTAATCTGACTTCCAACAACAACCTAATAGGCATCACACAATTCCAGTGTGGGAATTCCAGTGTTTCCTGTGTGGGAAACCCTGGAGGGGAGTAGGAAAGGTCATAAACTCCAAGTGGGTGTAGAGGGGCCTGAAATCCAAGACCTGGGATGAAGTTCAGGGCTGTAGGGGGGAGGTTAATAGGGGGTACACTCCAATGGGTCACACTGGGGGCAGCCAGAAGTCTTGGTCCCCCACCCCTCACCTCAGGTGCCTCAGAGTTGGGAGTGAGAGGACACATGAGATGCTCCCACCTGGGGCCCCCACCCCACTGGTGAACCAGGGGGTAAGGGTACAAAGACAAGAGTAGGCATCCCTTTTCCTTACACTCCTGGCCACTCCAAAAGGTGTACAGGGAGGGGAGCCATCTTCTCTGTTTCAGAGGGAGGTTCAAAGAGGGAAATTCATTTGCCCAAGTCAAGGAGCAAAGCATGGACTTTGAAACCCAGTACAATGATCTGCCCAAGATTGGGGCAGCTGCTGTAGGGCTATGTTGTCCTCAGTGAGGGAAGGAATGAAGAGCAGTGATGGAAGAAGAAGAATCATAGATTCTCCACACTGGATCCCAATGACACATCCCCACCTATGACCTTCCCCAAGCTTCCTCTCAGGATCTGACACTCTGTCCCAATACCAGTTGGCCCTATGCCCTAAGTCACTCCACCCCATTTTCTCCAGTTACCTGGCTGGGTTTCTACCTCTCATCACTGGAGCTGATCACTGTCAGTTTTGTTCCAATTTAGAAATAAAAATAATAATAATTCTAGAAAATGTCTTGAGGAGTTCGTGGGGGTACTTGAAGAGAGAGAAAGAAATGGTGCTATGTCCTTTGCTCTTGGCCAAAAGAAGTTCTGTTTGAGGCTGAGCCCTTAATCCTGGTTCAGTGGGAGGATATCAGGGGCACTTGGCTAAAGGGGGAGGACACTTAGGCAGTCCAGCTTCAGTGAGGGCTACAGCACATAGGCCAGGAAATGAAGTAGCCCAAATTGTAGATGCTATTTTGACAGAGATTGCATTAAATCTGTATAACAATTTTGGGAGTATTGCCAGTTGCACATTGTTGGTTTTTCCTATTCAGGACCAAGGAATATCTTTCCATTTTCTGAAATCCTCTTTGACAACTTTTTAAAGAATATTGTAATTTTCATTGTACAGAAGTTTTACCTCTTTCATTAGATTAATTCTCAAGTATTTCAAATTTTTGGATGTTATCATGGAGTGTATTGTTTTTCCAATTTTTCTTGCAATGAGTTTGTTAGTTGTATAGAGGAATGTTATTGATTTTGTATCCTGCTTGTTACTGAATTTGTTTATTAATCCTATGAGCTTCTTGGTGGAATTTTTTGGGTCTTCCAAGCAGACTACCATGTCATCTGTGAATAATGATTTTTTTTTTTTTTGCTCCAAATGCCTTCAAGGCAGGTTTGGCTGGCTGGAGTTGTGGGGATTGAACTACAGCAACGTGAGGCTGACAGCTTTGTGGAAGCAGCCACTTAAAGAACTGAGCTAGGGCCAGGCCCCCTGAATAATGATTTTTATTCCTTTTAATTCTCTCTTTTTCTAATGACTTTAGCTAATGATTCTAGAACTATACTGGATAGGAGTGGTGATATAGGACATCCTTGTCTTGTACCTGATTTGAGAGTAAAAGCTTTCAGTTTTTTTTCCATTTAGAATAACCTGGGCTACTGGTTTGTCATAGATGGCTTTTATCAGATGGAGGTAGAAACCATCCATTTGAGTTTTTCATAGGGCTCTGATCCTAAATGGGTGCTATACATTGTCAAAAGCCTTTTCTGCATCTATTGAAATGATCATGTGGTTTTTGATTTTGGCTCTATTGATACGGTGTATTACATTTATAGTTTTAGATATGTTGAACCATTGTTGCATCCATGGGATGAGTCCTACCCAATCATGATGTATAATCTTCTTAATGATTTGCTGTTTTGCATTTACTAGTAATTTATTGAGTAGTTTTGCCTCTGTGTTCATGAGGGAGATGGGCCTATAATTCTCATTTTTCCTTGAATCTTTGCAGTCTTTTATATTTTTTATTTTATTTTATTTTATTTTTAATTTTAAAGCATGACTTGTGAAGCATTTTAATTTGCACATGGATGTAGATTTCTTATAGTCATGAAACATACATACTTCTTCCTTAAGAAATAATGGGTCAATGAATACTTTCCAAAAGTTACAATAACTGCATCAGTTTCTTGGAACACAAATTGGATGGCTGAGAAGCAAACAAATTTATTTTCTTATATGTAAGGAAGATCATAAACTTAAAAATCAAGTTGTCAGAATTTCATTTCTTTTGGGGACTTCATGGAGTGTTCCTTTTCTTTGATGTTTCTAATTTCAGGAGACAGTCTACATTCCAGGTATTTTAATATTTGCTATCTTTTTTCATAATTTTATTGATAAGCAAATAGCAATTAGTTTCAAATCAAATCGCTAGGACAGTTTCAATAAT
>NDGM011081490.1:0-36712 GCA_002564305.1 Octomys mimax | reverse complement strand
AAAATGGTCATTCATCTGTATCCCCTTTTATTGTTAGGTTCCGTCATTTAAATATTACAGGTGTGTTAACTCAGCAAAATATTCTTTTTTTCTTTTCTTTTTTTTTCATAATTTTATTGCCTACTTCATTTTGTAAACATGGCGATAACACTTTTATTTCCGAAAGTAGTATCTATATTTACTGCCTGTGTGTTTCAAGAGCTATGTTTGCATAACAGCATTATAATATTACTTTGAAATTTTAAACAAAAGGTCTCAGTGATTTCTAATCAGTTTTTTGCTTATATTTGAATATATCTCACATATATATGTAAATTCAGCCACAGAGGCAAAACAATCCTGTAAAAATTAGCATTTCATCAGCCAAAGACATTTCTTATAAATGAAAGCATGTTTTGGAAGGTTACATTCATGTTGTTAGGCAGTCCATAGATCTAAAAATACTTATATTTTTATGCTTATTCTGTTATTAGTGATTGAATTATATGACCAGGAAGGCCAATTATTCAACATAATACACATGAATACATTGTGTTTTGTATAACTGTACATACATATGTGTACATGTTATAATGGGGTTATAATGAATAAAAAATTAACGAAACGAGTGGTATTGAGAAGTTCCACTCAATTTAAATCTTCATGATGCTTGAGCAATCAGTAAATGTCACTCCTTCATGCAAATGTTTTACTGGATTGCCTTTGCAGTTTTGCCACATGACTTATCCAAGTCCAGCGGTGAGCTTTGTATTCTATTTATTTTCTTCAATTTCCTTTGCCTAACTCTGTTTACTTCGTTTTCCATGTCTAGCTCTGACTTATTTGCAGCTCTAGGAGCATCACTTCTCTTGCCACGTCAGCCTCCCTTGTATGTCACCAATGCCCTCGCCTGGCCTGCTGCCACATCCTCAGAAGGCAGTGGACAGGACATACTGTGAGGCCGTTTTGAGGGGTTTCTGCTAACAGTGCTGCCATAGAAAGATGGACATGGCTTGCATTTGTGTTGACAGTGCTTTCACCAGTGAGCTGTTAATCCTTCTTCTAGGCACTTGGCTAATAAGAGGCAGCAAAGAGATAATGAGTTTATGTGAAAGAGGGTCTTGGCCCATGCTCTTTTTTTTTGGCTTGGGTGATGGATTAAGATGACTGTCCAGCAATCACTTGTAAATAGGAAAAACAAGTGCATAAACAAAAGTGACAAAGTTTCAACCACAAAGTTGTTTTCCTGGATTATTATATATAAGGATACCATACATACAATTTGAGAGGGTAGGGGGTGATGGAGACATTATGAACTGAAATATTTCTATTATGGAAACATTTATATTTTATATGAATGTAGCATTATCAGCAACAGTTTTACAATTAAAATGTATACAGTACAGATTTTGGAGGCACTGGTGTTAAGCTATTTAGAGATACTAGTACATATCTAAAGTGAAAATATTTATGATTTTATGTGTATTGTGCTTATGAATTCATTAAGCTCATTTTTAATGAAGCTTTGGAATTCTACCCACTGACTTTGTCAATGTAGTTTCTAGAGTGTGGCAATTTAAATATCTTTATTAGAATGACTTTCTTTTGAGCTTAATTTCAGTAAGAAATATTAAATGTATACGTAGAATTCCTAACATTTATAGGAGAAAATTTCAAAATATGATTAGAGGAAAAGGGAGTAAGAGTAGGCAACAGAAAAAAATTATTCTTTCTTTGATGGAGACAGACCAGAGCACAATGACAATGAAATAAATTAATAAATCTAGATTCTACATCAAATCAGAAACTCACTATCTTATTTAGAATCAGCAAAGTGCTAAGTAGTGATTCAGGGCCAAGATGATTTTTTTAGAGAGCAAAGCTAAAGAGTTTAACATAGATGGCATACCTGTATTCATTTTGACCTTGGAGGGTTTGTTAGTAAACTCTTCAGTTTTCCTGTAGAAAAAAAAATGATGCATAATTTGTTCACTAGCATGTGGATTAAAATATTGTGAAAGTGTGTTTTGGTTTTTGTTGTACCAATAATTTAGTGCTACATCACTGTCAATATTATTTAAACCAAGGTCTAATAAGATCAGCAAAATTTATAATTCTCTTCAAGTTAAAATTTATTTATTCTTGGTCTTCTGGTCATACAGTTACATTTTTGTATTTTTCTAAGCCCATAAAGAATGGGAACCAATGAGTAAAGGAAGAAGGCATGGGTCGGCACAGGAGCTTTGAGAAAGTTTCTTCAAATGTATTTATTTTAATCTCTCAGTAGCAAAACTCCTAATATGTTAACCTTAAATGGACAACATAAACAGAAAAGTTGCCTCAGGGGACATCTGAGACCAGGGGCGAGGCAACTTCTAAAACAAGAAGGGCTAAACAATTTCCAGAAAATGAAAGGACATTTTTCAAATTTTGCCTGATTGCTCTTTCTGGAACTAGGCAACACTTTATGTTTACAATGGGTATAGATTTTAAAAATAAATGACAAAGACAGCATTTGGGATGAATAATACTGACAAAGACAATGCCAAGCAGAGAAGGAAAGCTAGCTCTCAGACCACAGAACATGCGCTCACAGTGTTTTTATACCAAGTTAGAAATTAATGATCAACATTGACTGTTTGAATGGAAAGTGCAGATACTTACAAAATGTCTGACACTCATAAAGTACACTAGGATTAAGGAGAACAAAGGAAAGCACCACAAATCTTTGAGCTTTTTGTCTTTAAAGTGATGTATCCTGTTACTTATCAATGTAACTTGCGAGTTTTTTTTTAAACTTTGCATTGTCTTAGATGTCAAAATGGGAAATGACTAACTTCCTAATCAGACAAGGCAAAAGTTGTTAAAAGAAGAGATACAATGTTTGAGCTTTCAAGAAGAACCTGAAGCCAAAAGGCTTCTCGGGTGACTAATAAAAATGCGTGATTCTATTTCCCTTCCTTGTACAAAAGCCATTAATAGATTCATGGCTGGGAACTCTTTAGACAATTTAAACTGAAGCAAATCTAATCTCTCTTCTTTTTTGAAAAAGTGTCTTTGTGCTCACGTAATAAGCACAGATAATTCTGAAAAGCATCAAATTCCTAGAGGGCTTGCATCTACTGGAAGAAGAGTGCTTCAAGTGCTGTCTTAAACTGGAAGTGAACTAGGATCAGGACAATGAAGTTAGACCATAAAATACACACTAGGCTGAAACATAGAAGACAGCTGAGAGAGAAGTGTTTTCTGAGCATCATGGTGGCAAGATTTGTGTCCTATATGTGACACTAACTCAGAGATTCCTTTGCAATTTGTGGAACACAAATGATCAGAGTCAGTGGGTCATAATTGCCCATGAACACTTCATCCCTCCCACTGTCTCAGAACTAATAGAGCCTGAAGATAGGTACATGATATTCAAGAGCCAAATCACGCGCAGCATTACACATATATGCCAAGGACAGCACTCGTCCAAGATTAGTGCTAGGAGCAAGGAGAAATTATTGCCACCTATACTAAAGAAATGCAAAAACATGAGGCCACCTGTTTTTGTTTGTTTTGTTTTTGAATCTAAGTCCCACTAAGTAGTTCAAGCTGGCGTTCAACTTGCCGTATAGCCTTGGTTGCCAACAAGAAGGCCATCACCAGGTGTGGCCCCCAGACATTATATCCCTAAAACTGTGAACCAAACTAAGTATCTTTTCTTTATAACTTGGCCAGTCTATGCATTTGTAACAGAACATGGACTAATGCAGATGGACTATGAATCCAGGCAGGCATGGGTTCAAATCTCAGGTCTTCCAATTTCTATGCATCTTAACAAATTCCATCAATGCATTGTTCTCATTTTCAACAGCTCTAGCAGAGCCCAGGCTGTCACTCTCTCCCACCAGTAGCATCTATTTCTCATCTGGTGACTAGTATCATTTCTATTCAGCATCATTTGAAGTATTTGGAGGCACATCTTCCCATTTGGTTATATTTTATCATAATAACCTAGACCCTCTGGAAATATATGGGGCATCACTGTATTGCTTTATATTAAGATATACCACATGGTCCATCAGATTAATTTAAATGGATTCTCCCATTTCTCAACTGTCCAACCCCAGTTTAGCAACATGTTGGGATGGAGAAAGGATTCTGTTTTCCAAGGAGATTTCCTTTATCTTTTAAGTAAGTACATCATTTGGCTGATACCGCCGCCCCCATGCAGTGAATATAAGGAGGCAGATCTAAGGCAATAGCTGAATCTGAGCCTACATATGGTCAAAACTATGGCATCTAAGGGAAAATGACACTAAAATCTTGTGATGTTGAACACTTTAAAAAATCTTTTCCATTACATTTGACAGCTTATAACCGAAAGTAGTGGTAGAAGAAACAGAAATGTCTGGAAAGTGTCACATAATGAACTATATGACAAATTACTGAGTGGTAAAATCATGATGCCAGCCATTCCAACGTGGTTCAAGAAATGCAAGTCTCTCCTCTTCTTCCTATCATTATACAGAGAAGCATAATTCCTGGTTTTCCTTGGAAGAAGGGCATCTTTGATCTTTTGGAAGAACTATCTTTTTCAAAATCAGGCTTTAACTTGCCCCTTTAAAATGTTTAAATCTTCCATTTTAATTTTTATATATTGGTACCACAAATCATCTGATATAGAAAAATATTTTATCTACTTTATTTTATAATATTTTTAATCTTTTCATTTATTTGTTTATTTGGTACAGGGTCTCGCTACACAGCTTGGACTCACAGTGATCCTCTTGTCTTAACTTACATAGCACTGGGATTACAGGAGTGCACCACCACTCCCCCTTTTTGCTAACTGGCATGGTGGCATGCCCAGGATTCCTTAGCCAACATGGCATGTGGTACTGGGGATTGAACTCAGGTCCTTGTGCTTGCTAGGCAGGCACTTAGCCCACCGAACTATCTCTCAAGCCCTTATCAACTTTAATTCTGTATATTTTATACCTAGAATTTAAGTAGAGGCAAACATTCGGTTCTCTGATAGAAATATAGAAATATAATTTTTTGTGTGTTTTATTTCTAAAATTTCAACCCTGAAAGAAACCTTAGACCATTCACTTCATTCTTGAGGTTATGTGTTTGAAGACAAGAGAAAAGATCTTGCCGGAATATAGTAGTAAATAGCCAACATTCAAAAGCAGGAAAGCTCCCTTGACTTTAGCAGAGAACAGTCCTCTTCCCTTAAAACATTCATAAATGTTTGTATTCCACCTACCCCTCTAAACATCACAGTATAATGCTTAACTAAAGGCTCAATCACATAAGGTAGGGTTTAGCGTAAGAACAAAATACCAGAACTGTGCTTGAAGGGTAAACTGCTTGACGAATAAAATCAGAGCTGCTAACATAGGAGCATATGTTTATTCCTCTCAGACTAAAAGGAAAATAATGGTTACTTGTGACAAGGATCCCATTTACTTGCCCTTGATTGCCCATTTACTACACAAGCCCAAATGGAAGGGATTATTTTAATTTACCAAGCCCAGAGCAAGAGCTGTTTTACAGCAAAAGCTATTGCTGTCTTTTTCTGAAAGCCACAGAATTTAAAGAAGTGTACTTGTTTTAAAGTGCTTTGATGGCAGTGCTATTTTATGAAATTACTGTAGTTAAATAATTTTGTTATTGTTAATTGACTATTAAGAAACACACATTTATCTTCTGAGTTAGTGCACCTGCTTCCTGCACACCTGAGAAAACATTTATGTAGCTTAGCAATGCCGAAGTTTATTGTATGTTGCCAGTACTACACTAAATGTGTGTTTATATGTGTCTCAGGCGTGTAATGGTGAAACCCTACTTGCTATGTAGAACTTGAATTTCAGACAGCAGTGTAGTCAAAATTTGCCCCACTTTGGTCTTTTAGTCTTAAATTTTCACTTCCTAAAATGTTTCTCCAGACTGAAATTGCATTTTAAGTCACTTCATGTACAATTTAGTGTAAGTTGACTCATTTTAGAAATTCCAAGGAAGGAAATAATGGGCCAATGGGGTAAAATACTGTCTTTGAAGAAATATTGAATTAATTAAATTTTGAGTCATTTGATATTTTGGTTGAACAGCTGCTGTTGGACAGACATGTTTTATTTTCATTTATATTAACTTCTGATACCAGAAATGCAATATTATTAACTAACATTAACATACTATTACCTTTTTAGATGGCAAAAATGTGTTTACCAGATTTTAGCAAGGAATTTGGCAAGGTGCTCATATATATATATATATATATATATATATATATATATATTTATGTGTGTGTGTGTGTGTGTGTGTGTGTTAGGTAGAAGGACAGGTAAATAAAAAATCATGCATGAGAGTTCAACTTTCTGGCAAGAGTCTTTGACAATTTTATTTTAGGGAAGAATAAAGTGTCATGCAGCATTATTGATTTTGTAGCATGGAGAAAGGAAGAATAACACATGAAAAATAAGTGCTATTGAACACATTCAACTTTGGTAATGATAAATGGCAACGCTTTTTTTTTTTTTTGTATTTTAGGTAAGGGTCTACAGGGTGTCCAGGGTGTTACTACTACATCGGACTCATAGTGATCCTCCTGTTTGCAGCCTCCCAAGAACTGAGATTATAGGCATGTGCCACCACATTCAGTCTCAATGGCCATCTCAGCACACCCTGGAGGTGAGTTTGGCATGGCAGGCCCTGAGAATGTAACCCCTGGTCCCTGCACCTGCTTGCAGGCGCTTTAATCCACTGAGCTATTTGGCCGGCCCTAACCCTGCTATCTGGCTAAAATAAATTTTCTAATGAGATTCAAGAGACTGATCTTTTAGAAGTTTATATGTAACAAGTCTAGCTGCGCTGGTAGTCTATAGACTCAGTGTGATACAAATTACATAACTAAGACAACTTATAAATGAAGAGTGACTGTATAAACCAAGAACTATTGTGCTCTTGCTCTAATGGGCGTATCAAGGTCCAGCTGCCTCAATTTACAAATATCTCTTCTGTTTATTTATGTGTCAACCTATGAGGAATGTGAGTGTGTCCAAGCATTGGAGGCTGTCACTAAGTGCTGAAGGGGAGCTGGGTGAGACCACAGGACCATTCAGCAACACTATAGGAAGCAGTCAGAACAGGATTAACAGCAGTAAGAAAAATTATTGGCATCACTCAGTTTTCTTCTTTTAGAGAACTCATCCCAGTGGATTACTGCTCTCAACCCACATTTGTACACTGAACTGACAAGAAAAGGCATAGGAGACAGCTGCAACTAGAAGCTTCAATTCATCCTTAAAGATGTACCTGACTTAAGAAACAGGACATCTGAATGAGACTGCTTCTCATTGCTGAACTTTTAACAGTCCTGTTTACAATACTCATCACAAAGAATGTAGACAGGTCCATCCTAGAGTCCAGTGTGCTAAGCCCCCCCCCCCCAGGTAGTACAGCAAATTGGGACTTGGTATCTATTGGCCTTTCATTCAGCAAAAGGTCAAAGCATCTGACTTCTTTTCCAGTTCCCATCCAGTTCATATGTTCTCAGCATTCTTTATATTTTATACCTAATATAGTCCTGCATACCCTGCCACTATTTAAAGCTAAAACTTTCACTCCACTCAATCCAACAAAAATAGACAAGAAAAACAACATACAAATTTATATTTAAATTATACATTGGGTAACACTGAACCTTATTGGAATGAAGCTTTTGTCACTTTATAACACCCCTACCTGATGTGTTGCCAAATCTCGAAATGGTTGGAAACGGAGATTGTCAGGCAAAACTTACATGCAAAGTTAAATCTTCTTTGATTTGTCCATTATTAGAGATCTCGTTCCTTTAACTTTCATTTATCTGTACTTTTGTAACTCTTAGAGGAACAGAGAAACCTTCTCTTGGGGTCCCAGCTTCAGAAGGACATGACCTCTTCCAGAACAATCTGGTTGGTGCCATCCCCAGCCTAGGCTTCCACTGAGGCACAGGGTCATGGATGATTTTACAGACCTGAGCACCGTGGTTGCAATGGCTCTACCTCAGTATTCAGAAAACTTCTCCTGAAGATTCACAGGGAGATGCTGTATCTGCCCAATATCTCATGACCAAATCTAATACTCATTGAATTCACTATCATTTTTTCTTTTAAGAGAAGTCACAAACATTTCCTTGTTTATATTAGAAAATTTGGTAACAGAAACCCAGAAACTGTGGTTATATTAACTCCAGCTCAATATGTTTGGGAAGAGTGATCACTTTACTGTAGTTCATAGAAAATTTCTAATATTAATTATTATTGGGAGGCTGACTGCCTTTTTTGTGTTAGGGTTAGAGGGTAAGAATTTTCTTTCTCCATTGGGAAGAAGCAATCTATCTATCTATCTATCTATCTATCTATCTATGATTCTAAAGGTGAGCAACTGTCTTTCTTGTTTTATTTTCTGTTTTCATTTTATTTCTTTTGAGACAGAGCCTCCCTGTGTAGTTCAGGTTGGCCCTGATTCTCTATGAGGGTGGGCTGGCCTCAAATTCACAGTGATCCTCCTGATTTAGCTTCTTGAGTTCTGGGATTACAGGCTTGCCTCACCACGCTCACATGACTGTCTGTTTTGAGAGAGCAATTACTTCAAAGTGCACACACCAACACCTAGTAAGTCAACGTCAGAATCCAACAAACCAAGCTTCAGGAATTTTTAGATACATTAGATTATGATGATTATGATTATGATTATGCTCTTTAGATTATGATAATTTTTTTGTTGTCTCACCACTAAAGTGGTGAGTGTGTGCTGGGCAGACAACTTCATTTCTATGTGCCTGAGTTTCTTTTTTAATAAAAAGGAAAACTTGCTTTAAAATACTTTTGTAGTCTGAAAATTTTCTGAATCTAGAAAGGGTATATTAGTCAAGGATACCTACTGATCTTTTATGTGCAAGCTGTTATGCTTTACCACTATTGTGCATAACAGAATCATTGTGGAAGGCAACATTTAATGACTCATTGACATGTTGAAATCTAGAAGAGAGATATAATGTTAAAGATTCATGTTTCTCTTAGTATCAAGATGTGTCCCCACAAGTTGAAGACAGCATCCACAGCTGTCCTTTTAGTTGTCTAGTTTGCCTCACTCCAGAGATAAGATGAAGAGACCCTCTACATTTAACATGTCTTTTCATACTACATGAAGTCTTTCCACTGGGATTCTCAGCTTCAGAATATGATTATGCCTAACACAGTATCCACTTGTGGATCAACACCTACTCAAACATTTCTAAAACTTTAGTCCATAAGCTATCATCTTTGAACGTTTTATCTCTCATCATGAGTGGTGGTACAGACATTAGGGGTGACTAAAATTACTTATCAGAAGTTATAGTAGAAAAGAAGTTTAAAACTTGTAAATGACAAATGCTATTTACGATTCCAAATGTGAAATTGTCTGTAGCAGCTCATAGTGTAGAGCAAAGTCTGTTGTCTTTGAGGAAAGAGGGCCATAACAGGTGCTAAGTGCACTGTATTTCTAACCAGTATTTTCACCACATTTTTTACAGGCTGCACCAGTCTTATCATCACTTGCTAAATTACAGCAGCATGGGGAGTATGATGACATTTCAAGTCATTGTTCATGTGAATAACTGCTGCTCCACACTTTGCTTACAGGGAAGAAAATTGGAATCATGACCTACATGACTGACCAAAAATTTTAGTCAGTCTGTTCCATTGTTAAAAAATTAGAATGTTTACTTCACATGGTTATGATTGAATATACTTGGCTATTAGTAAGTCTTCTGGGTGATAAGTATATTATTAACTTAAAATGATTAGGAAAGACAATCTGAATTACAGTGTCAGAAATTATGGAATGTTCATGAAGAAACACTATTTTTTTTTTCCAAAAGTACAGGCCAACTCTAAACCTGGAAAATAATGCCAAAAATAGATTATCAGGGTCTTAATGATTATATAAAAATGATATGTGCATCAATGTATGTATCAATAATACATACATCAAAAATGTATGTGCATCAATTTACATAGAGTGAATGTTTTATAAAGTTTACTTTATGTAATTATATCAACATTTTGCTTAACAACCTAACTTTCAGTATCTCAAAGACATCCTATATTCTCACTGAATTATTTCAATTTATAAAATGGTATTATCTGTTATAATTAAATGTATTTCCTATTTATTCCTGTTGTGTGCTCTGCTCATGGTACTCTCTTCTCTCTAAAATTCATTCTGTCTTTCCATCATCCGGTACCTTACAGAATGGCATCACCCTCCATTATTGTGTTCATTATTCATACAACTCAGGGGTCTATTTTATTCCAGGCAACATGTAAGTCAGAACCTGGGGTTTACCTTTGATGTTGTCCTCTCCCTGAACTGTGTATATTTTGAAAAAACAAGAGGATTATGCTTCTCCCGCAGCCCCAGTGTTCACTTGGCCAAGAGACGTGGGTATGAGAGGACAAGCATGCCTAGTGCTCTTGATCGATCACACAGGTCAAATGTGACTTAAGCTTAGTGACACAAGGGCTCATACTATTACTATCTGTTTCATGACAGCAATCAACTCTAAATGGCTGGTCTTCCATTGGCACATAAATAGGAGGAAGGGCGACACATCAGAGTTGGAGAAAAAGCACTGTTTACGTGTACACACAAATGCATAAATACACACACACACGCACAAAGTTTATGTTCTCTACCTAATTATCTTACATGCTACTAGACTGGGAATACACTGATTTTCCTGGCATAGATATGAGCATCTAGATGGCAGGTGTTAAGGACTCAAAGAAAAAACAGTATCATTTTTGTTTAAATTTGTTGTTGAGGCCTCTCTTTGTCTTAGCAAAAGTGTTTAGGATTTTTTTTTTTTTTTAGCAAAAGTGTTTAGGAATATATTCACTGAAATGCATTCTTTAAATATGTACTAGAGATGTTCATTGCATGAGAAATGTATAGATTAATATTTATATATTCTATAGATACACACTGGTAGGGGATTTTGTCAGTTCTTTTCACTGTTATACTTTCAGCCCCCAACAATATTAAGTACATAATACCTACCAAATTATTGTAGAATGAAGATGCCCTCCTTCACAAAAATGAGAGAATCACTGTCATCACAAAGTAGATTATTGGGAGAGAGAGGCTAAGCAGCTTGGAGGTCTCCTTCATTTACACATTAAATTCCATTCTTTAGTGCTCAGTATGGTATTTAGGGCCTTTTTTCAGGTGCTTGTTGGACATTATTAATGTGACAACGTCCCTAAACATCTACAGTGTTTTTCATCCTATCTCTGGATGATTTAGAGCAGGGGGATGCTGAGGTTGGTTCAGTTGACATTTTGGCATTTGGAAGGATGGCTTTGTTTGAAGTGTTTTAAATGCTGAAATACAGTATTTAAGAAGTCGAACCGGTTACGGTAGTACTTGGCTGTAACCCCAGTACTCTGGGAGGCTGAGACTGAAAGATCACCAATTGGAGCCTTATGTGGGTATCTCAGCAACTTAGTAAGTCCCTGTCTCCAAATTTTAAAGAGGGCTGGGTATGTGCAATGGCCCTGTGGATTGTGAAAAGAATGATTTGGGATTCTTGAATACTAACAGTAGTCATGAAAACACTGTACTTGCTATTTAATCAATTTTCTAAAAGTGCAATCTTTGCCATGCATCTTAAATAAAAGTACCTCTTGTTAAACTCCAAACCTTGATTGAAACTGTGATTTTTGTTTTTCCCAAAGGAGAAGACTAATAACACTAGTTGTGGAAAATCTTTAACACATGGGCCATTTATATCTATCTTACAAATTCATGTTCCAACCAAAATTAGGTTAACAACAAAGAAACAAGTAATCTCTCAACTCTTTCAGCTTTTAAATTCTTCTAATATAATGTAAGTGGAACTGATTATAACAATGGAGAATAGTTGTCACTTAGGGAGGTGTTTCTCAAGTGTACAGAACCAGGTAAGTCATACTTCCTTGTGCAGGATGAAGTGTGATGACAGGGCCATGACCCTCTCCCTTCCATGTGCCTGAGTTTTCTTCTGTCACTAAATGATAAATACCCACTATTTAACCTGAAAGGTGGACCTTGAGAAGAACTTGGATGTACCCAGGTGGTCTCCATGATTATAACATTCCTTTCCTTGATACATATGATCAGCCAAATTCTAGGTTCCACATGCATGATTCTTCTGTTCTTTTTTATACAGTTTCGTTGTGTCTATAGATTTTGAAAGTATAGTTCTATTAGTTGTTGTAATCTTTGTGATGATGTCATTATGCTGCATTTAGTCCATGTTACTAAAGTTCACTTAGATGGTTGGTTATTTCTGTAGTGCATCCACTTTACTTCCTGCATTATACTTTATTTTATGCATATGATGTATTTTATGCATCTACTTTCCTTTGAAGGGGAGCTTCTGCATTTTTTCATTTTTCAATAGTGCTTCCATGAATATTTATGTACATGTTTCTTATTCCTCTCCGCTTGTAAATTAACTGCTTGCTAAAGAATTTAAATGCTACAATAGCTTTTACCTTAAAAGTGTCCTTTCTATGACCAGAATTGTTCTATGATTATTATACATATATTATTTCACTTGAATCTCACGATAATCAATGAGGTGAATACTACTGTCATCTTATTTCACTGTGAATAAAATTTAAAACATAGGAAATTGTTTATGTTCAACAGCTACAAAGTAGCTGAATCAAGCTTGAGCTCCCAGACAATGTGGTTTTTGAGTTCTTAAGAACTATTCCACAATGTACTTATTGGAACTAAGAATCTGAAGCATTTCAGCAGTCTACAATATATAATTTGACCATTAAATGTGAATATAAAACTCATAATTAGGGATGATTAAGGTATGGTATATAATATTGAAAGTGAATATCACAACTATCCTAAAAGCAAACTTTTCCATCTTCCTTATTTATTTTTGTCAGAGACATGCGGTTCTTTGCTAATTGATTTCAATGAGGCCACCACTGAGTGTAATGTTGAGGGTATCATGCCATGTGAGCCTGCCCCACCAGCGAGTGTCTGTTAGCATTTCACAGACACCCAGGATTATGTGATTCCTGAACGTTGGCTGTCCCAAGTCCATCTGATTACCTCTGTTAGCCCAGGCTTCTTATGTAGTCCAGTGTTAAGGCACAAACTACTCTCTGGGTGGCCCTCACAAAATCTCATGTGTTTTAGGCACAGGTGACATGGTCTTTATTCTCCAGAGAAAGAGAAGCTTCCGGATAATGAGCAAAGACCTTCAAAATCAGTAAAGTGACAACTTCAAAAGTGCATGGAACTGTGGAAAGCATATTAAGCATGACTTTCCTTAAATTTGCAAATATTACTCCACAATAACCCATAGTTTAAAAAAGCAGGTCAAACTACAGTGTCACAAACACATGCATTGTCATGGATACATGCAAACCCTACAGACAGGAAGCATGTGTCCTACTTGTTTGCTTCCCCGGGACTGCAGTCACTGTCAGCACCACCCTATGCAGTTCCATTCAAGTGTTGTACATCCTAATTCTGAATGCTCCACCTCAAGAGAAAGAATGAGCCATCAGACGAATGAGTCATATTTTGGTTATAATCACAGGAACACTTCAAAATGAAATCATTTCATTCAGCTGAACAAATCTTATAAAAAGTAAATTACTTCATATACATAAGGCTAGTTAGCTATTTTGAGTTTTCCTGGAATTATCTCATCGATTCTTTCCATTTTCTGCTTTGCCTGCTTCCATTTGTCTCCCTTCCCAGTATTTTCCTGGTCTGTTAATAAAAAAGGAAAAGTGGGAAGAAATGTGTGGTTTTAATGACCTTCCGACCCAAGGACAAAAGGCCCTACAAAATGTGAATATATGAATAGTAAGCAACGAGCTGGGGAGGTAGCTCAGTGGCAAAAGCACTTGCCCAGCAAGGGCAGGGCCCTGAGTTAGATCCCTAGCACAGAAAAATTTAAAGAAATGGTAAGCTTTTTTCTAAGGTACAAAACAAAATGTTTTAAGACAGCTTCATGTTATCTTTATTATTGCTTTTGTAGCATACTGTCTGTTAAAGTCTGAATTAGGATATTATTTTTGAATTTCCAATCTATCTGCATCTACATCCGTCTCTATGTGTGCAGGAATATGTGTATTTCTTTTCTCTTTTTGTTCATATGGATTTTCAACAAACAAACACATTTAAAATATGAGCCAAATATGATTTTATATAAATACAAATCCCTCAAGTTTCAATTGAGCTTCTGTGAAATAGAGAGTTCTTAGCCCTTTTGGTTTTTGGTGAAAGGAAACTAAATTTAAAATAAGTTATCCTAAGTTTTGCAGAAATAAAATAGGCAGGCTTAGAAGAAAGACAAATCTTTTGTATATAGTCTGTGATAAGGAAGAAAAGTTGAAGTACTCTTTCTTAAACATAAATTTTTCTGCCCCTGTTAGTCCATTCAATCATTTCAAGATTCTATCGCTTTTCAAAGTTGAGCTCAAGGCCCTTATCTGTCCTGCCCTTCAGTGGGTCACCTATACCAATATTGCTGGAAGGTTACCGCATGCACCGCTCACTCAACAATGAAGCACGGCATTTCTGATGGTACTGCCCTTTCCTCTAACTCTGCATATGCATAGACTTTCTAGCTACAGTGTAAGTCTCCTAAGAGGAGAAACAAGATCATGTAAAGTTTTAGCCTTAGTTTCCTCATTGCCAAAACAAGGGTGCTAGACCAACATCTGTAACTCCTTTCCCAACACTGAAGACCACTAGCATATTCTAGCTTTGCTTTAGCTCAACATCCCCATCTCATATACCCTAAAACTAAAGTAAAAGATTCATCGCTCCTCCATCTTCAGGGCTGCTGGCTGTGGATATTTTGTTGGTACATAAAATAACAGCATGGTAGTGGCCAAAGGCACAAGTGTTTAAACAAGATTCTAGGTTAGAGTGTTCAAACTTGTTACTTACATGACTCAAAAGATAGACAAGAGACAATTGTCCTCTTTTCAGTTGTGTTTGCTTCTCATGTTTTATATTAAGTCTGAATTTATCCTAGATTTTCAAAATGGATTGTGTCTTGGCCTATATTTACCACTGAAGTTCTTTGCTACATAATGCCTGTAGGTGATTTAAGGTCATTAGACTCTAGTACTGGAGTGGATTTTGTTTTTCATGTGAATTACACAGTTGCTCTCATATAGTACAAGCCTCTGTCTTACCAGCTATAGAATTTGAATCGTGCACCAAAGGTGCTACTGACTGTGACTGAGCACACACCTGTCTGCTGCCCACGCTGTGCGGAGGAGAGCAAGGATGCTGCCAGCAAAGATCCAGGGAGATCAGACCTCCTGGCAGAGCTTCTCAGGTGAGTACTACTGTGTCCTCACAGGTGCAACTCTGAGCCAAAAACAGTTAGTAAGCTGCAAATGCATACACCCAGAGCATAGCAAGAATACTAGTGTTGAGACATTTGGAATCATTTTGGAACCAAAATAATGCCCTCTGCAATTAAACAAGATAGTGATTGTGTAGCATATCTAGATAGCTCTCTAACACAGAGTTTAGTTTCTCAAGTTGTCAATAAGAGAAACTTGCCAAAATTTATAGATGTACTTCTTTCTGTTAAAATGGGATCTGGCTCCACAGCACCACTCAAGTGAATTCTGAGTAAAGTGCCTACAGCTATTGCACAGTGGGCAAGGTATCTTGGTAAAGCATCTTTCTTTTCATGGTTTCACTTCGCATCATCTTTTTGCAGTGTTTTCATCTCATTGCTATCTGCTCTATGTTCCTCCCAATCAACATTCTCGGTGTATGTTGGGGTTAGGAAATCATACTCAGGCAATCACAGATTCAGAAATGAATATGCTTCAAGGAAGGCTATTTTAACCCAAATTACAGCTATTTGAAGATTCCTGAATTTACATCACAAGCTCTGACCTTCCCCAGCATGCTGGACTTGGCAGAGGAGCTGCTAATTCCCACACCTACTTCCACGTGGACTGCATTGAGCGCACCCCCCAGGTCCTCAGTCCTCACCACATCACTCTGTATATAGCTTCACCATTATCCAGTCTCAGTGTGCTGACGTCACACAATCCCTCTTACCATCCTTATTTATGAGCAAATTCTACTCTCTCTGCCTTCCAAATATGCTCAAAACTCAATCATGTGCCATTGCCTTGTGTGACCACCTTCCTGTACCTTCTTGTACATCTCAACTATTTCAGTGATCTTATAGTTGGTCTCCTTTCTTCTGCTTATGTCATTTCCATCTATTGTGTCCAGAGTACTCAGAGTGATGCTTTTAACAGCTGAGAAATCACCGAGTCTCTGTCTGAAGCCTTCCATTAGCCTCATCTCCCATCCTTACCATGGCCCGCAGGGGCCTCCTTGTCCTGATGCTCAATGTCCCCAGGCTCATGGTTGTAGGTCTCTTCTTGGCTCATTCTGCTCCCAGCCCCTGCTCCACTTCACAGGATGGGCCAGTACAACCCTCCCACAGAGTCTTTGCCTCTTTCTGGAACACTCACCCTTTCTACATATCCCCAGCCCTGTCCTCAAGTCTCCAAGCTAATGCTCGATTTTATCTTGTGACAGAGGACTTCCCTAATCACCCCATATAAAATATTCATATTGTATGGTAGATTTCTGCTAATCTATGGAAAGGACAGTTGATGCTTAATGTTTTTGTTTTCTTTTATTTCATTGCTTTCCTTTTTCTCTCTTAATTTCCTTTAACTTTTTTTCATTTTTTCTTTCTTTTTCCAATTTTGCATGGTTATAGCTGGTAATCTGAACAACTAATTTGAAGATAAAACTATGCAATACAACAAATACTGCTGAGTTCGTATTATTTTGTTTAGTGAAATTCTGTATTATCTGTATTTTTCTTTTATAACCTTATTTTGTATTTGCTTTAAAAATTTTCAAAAAAACAAATCAAACATAAGTACACTAAAAAATACCCTTATTCTTTAGAATTTTTTCCTGTAGAAAACTGGTACTACCTCTCATCTTTTATCATTGTTTATTATCTTTTTCCCACCACAAGAGCAGGAATTTCTATTAAGAGAATGTGATTCAAAGACAGGAAATTCAGTCATGGTGGAACCTAGGGGTCAGCCCATGTACCGGCACCGTGTGTATACACTCCGGGTAGTCAGGGGAAGTAATGAGCATTACAAAGTGCTAAAATCAAGATTTATTTTTCTTTTAGGAAGCATAAAGAGAGTCAACTTTACCACTTCAGCAACTGTGGAAACACTGCTGGATTAACAGATTGTTCGACAGGCAGGAGTGGTCATAAGGAGTCAGTGCTCATAGTGTGGGCAATAGAGACTCAGTCTTTACCTTAGTTACCTCAGGAGCATTACTTTGCAGCATTGCATGAACTGACTTTGCCTCATGTGCATGTGACCACAATTATTTGCCATTGTTTTCTTACGTGAAACCAGCAAACATTACTATATAACTTTGCACTCTGATTATGGGCACTGGTTCCAAATAATACAGAAGCAATTCAGTGGAACTTACAAGTGAGATACTGCTTCTGATTTTCATTTTGAATTCTATAAATGGAAAACATAGCTGCCACTTATCTTTAAGTATAATGGAAACAATACTTTCTTGTGGGATATTCTTCATTATTTAATTGCATATATGGCTTATCTTCTCATCTCTGACATTTGATTTCCATGGGTTTTGTTAAAACTATGAATGATGAAGTATTGTCCCTATCAAAATAACATGTTTGCATATTAACATGTTTTCTGTATAATTTTCAAAAATAAAGGGACTCCATCATGTAATGGGCAATCTAGAAGGCTGGCATACAGGATATTTTAGAGTAGTTCCTTCTAGTGAGCCTCAACAAGTATGGCTGGTCCCCATTGGCCGTCTGACTTACACTTGCTATATACCAAGATGCAATTTGAATTTTATGAATGCATTAAGTTGACATCAGGTAGAAGAATACCAGTTCACTGAGCAGGTGAAATGTTTAGCTACCTTTATGTAAATTTTCTTTAGGTTTTTCTGCCTCTTCAGCACACAGATACTATAACCTAAAATTTGTGCAGAAATGTGTTTTGCAAAAGCAAATAAATAAAACAATCTACCTGAATCCCCTAATCATTTTAAAGTGTCACTTAGGGCATCTTCAGAATACGTGAATCTACAAAAAGACAGAGAATTGTGCTATGAGACTATAAGTTTCCTAGCATGGGGGAGGCTGAAAATAAGAGGATCACTGTGAGTCTGAGCTGCATTGTGAGACCCTGTACCAAATACATAAGAAAGACCCTAAGATTCAGAGACAGGAAATTCAGTCATAGTGGAATCTACAGGTCAGCCCATGTACTGGCACTATAAGTTAATAGGTTGTAAATAATCTTATTTAAGAAAAACACTAGTGACTTTTATACAACAGGATTCAGGATACAGCAAGATTTATGAGTAAATGTATAGTTTGTTTGCAAATAAGAAAATGTTATTTACTTAATCATTAACTCTATAACTATCATGAGTAGTCTAAACTAAGACTGAAACAGATATTGTTCATACTGATGTTTACATAAGAGGCCTAAAATGGGATTATCTCAGGGAATAAGACAGAAAAGGAATAACCTAACAAAATTCTTTCTATATTAACATTAATTTAATGTTCAGTAATTTATAGATTTTTTTCTTAGAAATACTTCTGCATTCTAAGAAAAAGAATGAAATTGGGGAAAAGAGTAAAAAAGACCAGTTCAATAGAGTAAAATGAAATAAGGTAAAATAAAATAACTCATAAGCTTAAAAAAGAAAAAAGGTAATTTAGCTTTGAATAATTGAGGCTGAAGACAAATGTGACTCAAGATTTAAAATCAGAAAAAACCTTGATAAAAGTAACTATGCTTCTTTAGACTTTAATTGATCAGATTAAAAGATATTCCATTACATTTCAGAAAATTTTTGAAAACTACTTTTAAATCTATTTTCTGTAATGATTAGAAAATTTCTGAAGTTCAATGATTGAAGTCTAACAGTGTAGAACAAATCTAAAAGTTTTAGAAATAGGCATGAGTGACAGCTCCATTAGTATCTCCTTCTCTTCACAATAGATAGCTTAAGCCCAGTGATTGCTAAAGAAATGGAAATACTAAGTGCTCAATAGATAATAAGGTACTAACTACTCCACAAATGTTAGACTATGTAACAAGGCTTTTGTTAATAGTGAGTCTCCCTGCAGGGCACCCTATGATGCTACTCCTGGGTGGCATGACATAGGCCTGAATGCTAGCACTTCTTGGTGATTCATATTCTCTCTCTCTCTGTCCCCTCCCTCCCTCCCTCCCTCCCTGTCTGTCTGTCTGTCTGTCTGTCTGTCTGTCTCTCTCTCTCTCTCTCTCTCTCTCTCTCTCTCTCATACTAGGAATTGAACTCAGCGTTGAGCTCCTTTGCTGCCCCACTTTTCTTTAGCCTGCTCAGAGTTAGGGTTCGTTTTTCACACAGGACCACATATTAAGAGACTTAACTTTAAAAAAAAGTAGCCCTCTCCTTTTTGAAATTGACAGAAATAGGCACACTTTCTATATCAGAAGATCAGAATAAAGCTTACAGATTACAAGCTATTTTGAGAAATACAGAGTCCCTTGCTGCTTCTGGTTTCCAGTGAGAAATGAGAGAGCTGAACCACCATGCCTACGGCTGGCCAGACTAGCGATGGAGGCAAGAGCACTGGCATTAGGACCCAAGCTCATGGAAAGATATCTATGCCTGTGGATGTCTTCACAAAGTTACTCATCCTTTCCCTGGACTTGCTTGAGTTTCCTCTTAAGCAAGCAATAAGGAGGATAAAGGTGGCAAACCCCTAGGGTTGCTGAAGTACTCCAGAGATTTATACAGAAAGTGCAAGCAGAAGTGGCTCTGACATGTAGTGCCAAGTGCTGTACCTATAGCTGTTAAAAAGTGAATGTTTCCTTGGTGGTATTTTATGAACAATGGTTAAATCATTTCTAACATGGGTCCTTTCTTTTTTTGGTTCATTCATTCAAATGAATTCTCCAGTCAGGTTTTCTCTTTCCATAAATATTTTTTTTTTAAAGGAATAGACTACATCTTTGTTTGAAGAGATGAATTATTCTACAGCCATATTGCACAGATGGCTGAAAAAGTATGTGTTGATTGCACTTTCATTTGGTGCATTGAGGCTCCAAGTAGCAGCAGCTTCCTGGGCCCGAGTGGGAGCTGGCTTTGATTGATTGGTCTCCCCAGCACACCAGACTGTGGGGGCAGATAAGATGCCCACAGGGAGAAAACATCAGGGAAAGCAAGGCTACTGGGATGCAGGCCTCGCCTCTGTGACAGATGTCCCTTAACATGAAAGGGAGGAACAGAAGGAACGGAGGGAAGCAGTGAGTAGCAACCAGATGACTCTAAGTGATATTTAAATAAAATTAGAGTTTTAACAACAGAAATGACAAAACTGTAATTTCTTTCATATCAAACTGCCCATCTTAGGTCATTTTCTTGTNTTTTTTTTTTTTTTGCAATAGGACAAAAAGCAGGTTCACTGCACTTTCATGTTACTAAAAAGAGTTACAGGGCAAGGGCAGGAGCTTTGCAGGCTTATCTTAAAAATTACATACACTCACACTCAGCCACATAAATTATTCCCTGGGATAATCTTCAGTGTGTTGCTAGGAGATAACCAGTTTGCATTTTCCTTTGATTGTAGGGCATGACCATTCCACTGTCAAAATGTCAACAGAAGAAGAACAAAGAATCACTGCTTAACATTTTTTTCCTGTTATTTGTAGCAAGGTAACAGCAACCTGATTGCTTTGCACCACAGGAGACTACTAGGAGGGCCATGAAAATCTCTGTAAGTAGAATTATAGGAATTATTCCCTGATCAAGGCCAATATTCTCCAGTAGTGGCCCAATGTTCAATCCATATTATGTGTTTAATCAAATTAAATCACACCTTTTATTATTATATTATTACATTTGTGTTTGATTGGTGTCTTATGGCTCAAAACGCTGCAAGTGTTTATACATATATGTAGAAATCTTACAAGGGTGGAAAGTGCCACAGACTTAAGAATGTATAGGGCTGGGGGCTTAGCTCAGTGGCATATCCCCTGAATTTGATTCCCGGTACCCCCCACTCTCCCTCAAAAAAAAAAAAGAACTTATATGGGTTAACTCTCTGGACTGAAGTAAAATAGGAAGAGATATGATGCTTTTGGTCCCAAGAGCAGTGCTCAGTTCATGTCACACTACCTCCTATATGCTTGTTCATGAGATAATTCCTTTTCTGTGATAGCCAGTAGAGTGACAAACTGGGATCAAAAGTGACAGACTGGGTTTTAAGTAGAGCTCTGAAAAGGCTGTTATGTATTAGTATATGACTCAGAATAAATTAGTCAAATGCTCTGTGTCTCAGTTTCTACAGTCATGGTAGGAGGGGATGTATAATATATGGCATGAAACTGAAAAAGTTTTCTTAAAATCTGCTCTTTCTAGTCGTTGGATATCTCCTTATCTCAGTTAGAGTGAATACATTTCCTGTACATGTGCTTTCAGTTTGGGAAATACACTTTCCTAAAATTTGGTACTTACTAAGCATGCAGTATGCACAAAATAAATGGGTTTATTCCACTTAAAAATTTTATATGGTCTTGCAGGTCAAGCATTTCTTTATGAGTTGGGGATCCCATATGCTGGCAATTAACTGGGGGGGGGGAGTCTTTAGATATGTTTCTATTTTTGTAGACTTCTGTTTCATTATTTGAAAATTGAGAGACTTAGATATCTGGATAATGTATGTATTCCCATTGCTCTTTTTATAATTCACGTTTAAAAGAGCAGTTATAATAGCTATGTGTTACAATTTCCTCTGCAGATTGACTCTAAACATATCTGTCATGGCCCAGTTATAATCAGGTACACTTACATTATTTCCTTTCTCTCTACAGATAAGTCATACAATCTAGAAAGGGGTTATTGGGTTCCATTAAATAGCAAATTTGGCCAGTGATTCTGAAATCAAATTTGGTTTCCAAAAGATCAGCTTGTATTTTCATGTTGTGTAAAGGCATATGATAATATTATTAAATTGGACACTTAAAAACTTACTGTGAGTGAGGCAGTCAAGTAGTTAGTTAGTATGTTTGAGGCTCTGAGTTTAATCTCCAGAACTACACAGAAGCAAATTATTTTGGCATATCATTTTCTCAGAAGACACTGTAAAGGAAAACTCAGTCTTTCCGGCTTGGAGAAGCACAGGTACACCTCACAGTGCTGAACTGAAATCAGAAAGCTCCTTGAAGCATGAAGTAAACAGACTTGACAGAATTATTTTTATAGAAACTGTCAAACCAGCATGAATGTTACACCATAATTAATTATTAAATGTGACCCAGGCTCCAACAGTCTATACCAACGCAATTCATTTTTTTCTGTCTCTGGCATTCAATTATTAGTTATGTGACATATAGGGAGCAACAGTTTAAGGATCAGTTTCTGTAACTCCATCCCTCAACCTATGTTTTTAATGTAAATAAAATGAATGAAGCAGAAAAAAGGCAAAGAGATGGACTGCCATGCTGTAAGAACATTTGTCTTGATATTTTAGTGACAAGCTTAATCAAATTAATTATATTTGGCTCTGAGGAGCACAGCATAAGGTGTTAGTTTTGAGCTGCAAATGAGTAGCACTTGACGAGGTGAGAAATCTTCCTTCCTTTGTTGAATCATCCAAGATGCATTTCTAATCTACATTTGAAAACAAAAGCCCTAGTAACATGCAGTAAGAATTCTCTTCTCCTATGTAGATGGATCCTACAGCAGAGAGAGCTACCTGTTTCCACTTATCCAATATCTCTTGCATTATTAATAAAAGTTTTAACTGTGCACATGGCTTTACCCGGAGTAAAATATTTTTCAGTTTTTCTCACTTTGTGAATAAATTTTATTTTATTTTATTTATTACTATTATTATATTATTACTATTATTATTATTATTATTTTGTATTTTAGGGAAGGGTCTACAGGGTGTGCAAGGTCTCACTATTAGATTGTACTTGTAGTGATCCGCCTGCTTACAGCTTCCCAAGAGCTGGGATTGTAGACGAGCGCCACCACGCCCAGTCTCAGTTGCCTTCTCAGGGACCCCCCCCGGGGCGGGGCCAGCATGGCACGATGTGGCCTCTGCTCCTGCTTGCAGCCACTTTAATCCGCTGAGCTATTTTGCTGGTCCTGTGATCAAATTTTAGAGGTGACAGAACAAGATATATGTACCTTCTAAGAGGCCAGTCTTTTTTTTGGTGTGGAACCGGGGATTGAACTCAGACCCTTGCGCTTGCCAGGGAAGCACTTATTCCACTGAGCCATCTCCCCGGCCCCAGAGGCCAGTCTTAAAGTAAAGGAAAAGACTGCTTCTCTTTTACCCTGTTTTCTTTTACCTTTAGCCACTGGAATAGAGACCTCCTAGTAGGATCTGGAGTAAACTCTTGACCCAAAGAGAAGAGAATCTTGAGTTGAGCAAGGGGGACCAAAAAAATGCAAAGCCCAGCAATGGACAGGCTGAAGCAGGGAGTTTGAGGCCAGCCTGGACTAGATAGTGTGTTCAACACCAGCTTGAACTATAACCAAGACCTTGCCTCAAAAACAAGACAAAACAAAAAGAGAGAGAGAAAAAAAACAAAAGAAAAGGAGGGAGCCAAGATCCATAATAATTGTTTAACAGTCGTCCTGGCTCTGCACTAACAATTTCAACTTTATGTGAGTGGGCAACAGAGATCTCTTTTGTTTAATCCTCTATTACTCTTGATCTCTACCAGCATCTGAGCTTTCATCCCAATAAATGTACCACAGCTGGAATTCAGAGATTTGTAATGATCCCATTAAATATACATTTATGTTTAGTTATGAGTAAATTTGTAATTGTATACTAAATTATAATTTTATACTAACCCAGCATTTTCCTCCTGTCATAGGTTGATTAAAATGTTGTCTACACACTCTTGGTGGCACTACAACTAAATAGCAGGTGCCCAGGAAGACTGCTGTATTGCTTTCTCTTCTCTCACATAGCTCACTCTATGTTCCCCTTATTCAAAGACCTTGTTTCCCTACCCTCCCTCTCTTTGTTTCTCCCACCCTCCTTCTTTCCCTCCTTCCCTCCTTCCTTTATATTTTCATTAGATTGACTAGAGGTACCTTGAGGACAGATCTATGTTCCATTGTTTTCTACTCTATAGATTTTTTTAAAAAATATTTTGTCTATTTATTTATTTGGAACAGGGTCTAACCATGCAGTTCTGACTCAGTAATGCTCCTGTCTTAGCCTGCCCACTGCTGGGATTATAGGCATGAACCATGATGTCTGGTTTTGGTGGCTGGCATAGGGCATAGCTTGCCTGGATTTTGGGAGTTGACACAGCATGTGGAACTAGGGACGGAACCCAGATCCTTGTGCTTGCCAGGTAGGCACTTAGATCACTGAGCTATCTCCACAGCTCCAACTACTCCACATATTTAGCATGGTGTGTGAACATAAAATGTTGTTAATTAACCTTTGTTAAAAAAGATACTCAAAAGAGCCCCACCCGCGGGTGCACTGAGCCAGGAACCAAGGCCAGGTATGGTGATATTCACCTGTAGTCCCAGCTCTGGGGAGGCTGAAAACAGGAGGATCACTGCAAGTGCAAGCTGCAGAATGAGACCCTGCACAAAATACAAAAACAAACAAACACCCTCAAAAGTTATGCACAGAGCTGTACACATTTTAATCTTTCCATGCACTTAACTGAATACCTGAAATGAACAATTTGAAAACAAATAATCAAATTAAAGACAACACACTGAGAAAAAAAATTAGTGGAGTTTCAAGAAACAGACTGAGAAAAAGCAAACAGTAACATAATATATGCAATAATGCGATTTTTGAATTTATGCAGCCTTTAAGTATGAAGCACTTCAAATTCAACATTTACTCCAATATTATTTCTAGTAAAAATTATCTAGAGACTAAGAGAGCTGAAATATTTATAAAGAAACAGCAAGACAAATATCCATGGAATGGCTTATAGGAAGGAGAATGATGTTCAGAAAATAAAATGACAAAATACACCGAAGTCCTTATTCATTTATTTATTTTATGAGACAGGGTCTCACTATGTAGTCCCAGCTGACCTTGAACTCGCTATGTAACTCAGTTTGGCCTCAAACTCATAGCGATTTTCCTGCCTCAGCCTCCTGAGTGCTGCAATTACGGGTACACCATCACATCTGGTTTCCTTATTTTTCTTGATTCTTCACTTTTTATGATTGAGTGTTAAAACAGCAGATTTTATTTATTCACATATAATGTGAACATTCTTTACAACTGAGAAAGATTGCTATAATCAAATGTTAAAACAAGTTGTATTTTACCATGCCTGCCTTCTATTCTGTATATCATACATTGTATCTTTGCCATAAATTAATACAGACCAGGTGATGGCTTCTATACATTTTCAACAAAGTTTTTATCTTGGCAATGAAAACTCTTATCGGCAACTAAAAAACCCAGCAAAACTATCCCATGTGTGGAAGAGTTTTTCTGTGTCCAATGACCTATCCTGTTAACCCACTTTATGAGAAAACTACACTGGGTGCCAGCAGTCATTTTGCTTATTAATTTTTAAGTTCTGAGATATTGAGAGTGTCTTAACTGAATATTTTGAGAGAGATTTACATGTGAAAGAATGAAGTGCTATTTTTTCACAGTGGAGGTGTTGAGAACCCATCTTTTGAAGTAAGGAATATGGGACAAATGATACTGAACCAAGGCCTTAAAATTTTAGAAAGATGCTAGCTAGGGCTCTGATAGTTGCCTACACAACTAAGACATACCACTGTATCTTCCAGGACTTCCCTCCTCACATCTTTGCAGTGGGAACGATCCTAAATTTCTTCATTAACCTTTTCTTAACCTCCCTCACGGATGGTCAAGAAGATAACATGAGATGCAGTGTAACAGTGATAGAGGACAGCCATGAACTAAAAGTGCTTTACAATGAAGGTTATCACCCTAACTCCTTTTATTCTCCTCCTCTTTCACTATGACAGATATGAACGATCTGTCACACAAGAGCTCCATAATGATTGGTTGTATCTTTGCCAATTTCCTGTAAGATTAACAGAACAGGTATCAGGGAAACTTTTGAAGCTCAGGTAAGCCAACTTTCTGAAATAGTCAACAACAGTCTACCTCCCTCCATCTTTCTTTGTTACTTTTTAAAAATCTTTTGAGACAAGGTTTCAATATGTAATTCAGGGTTATCCTGAATTCTCTATGTAATCCATGTGAGCCTCAGCTCTCAGCAATCCCCCTGCTTCTGCTCAGCCTCCAGAGTGCTGGGATTACAGGCATGAACCACCACACCCAGCTTGTCACTTTCAATTGGAATTTTTATCCGGATGTGAAATACAGTCTGCGTTAGAAGCCAAAATTGATGGAGAAAGAATTGTTTTGATATAATAAGACAATGAACCCTAGACGATAAGGTCAAAGAAGTCAACCACTTTGCTGTTAAGTAGAAGAAAATACCGAGGTCTTTCTGCGTAGTAAAGCCCTTCCTGCTGTAACTTGCATGAAGTAGGGGAAAACAAAAGCTGTTTTAGGAAACTATAAATCACTTGAGGAATGGCCTTATGCCAGAAAACTGAGGTCTTCCTCTGAGAAATTATAGACTTTTGTTTCTTATAATTAGGTCTTTTGTTGCTCAACTTCCAAATAACTTAGAGAAAACTATCATGTAAGATTATAATTTTTCTTCAAAACAAGCAATGCAATGTACAGTAAAATCTAGTAAGAAAGAAAAAAATTAGGTTTTTAGATTTTAGTCAATACAATAATGTAAGCCATGTATCTCTCTATATGCCGCTGATGCTTGATAAAGTATCATGAATTCTGTAAAAAGATTTTAGAATAAATAGAACTTCAGAAAAATACACAAAACTAAATGGGATTATGTTATGGTCATGTTATGTCACAGAGAAGGTGATGAAATCACTGTGGCTACATGTGACCTGCCAGGTATATATCAAGTATCTTCTGAATTGTGTCTAAAAAATACGAAAAGCATCTATGAAACTCCAGTAAGATAAAAGAGTTCTTAATTCTTTGGTCTCAGAACTATTCTCCTACCCTAATTAGCTGTAAAAAATACATTTATTTTAAATTTTTGTGGCTATTTATTTAGAAAGTGGCATACGCAAAACCAATTTCTCTAATGGGATTTAACTTGAAGCACTTGTATTGCTGTGTTTTGTAGAAAGGTACTTACAATGAATCGCCATCTGGCCTCTGACTAGCGATAAAAATAATCTGAAATGGATCGCTAGTTATTCTGGGCAAGACTTTGGGAATGCTTCATGAAAAACCAGGGCTTGGAGTGGTCATAAAGGTTCTCCTCTTTCAGTCTTATACATCAGCCTAAGAGCTGTCTCCTCTAACCTTTAACTAATGGCTAGACCATTAATAAAATTGTTGACATTGAGTGTCTACTAAGTAGAGGCATATGAGTTTTTCTTGACAGCACTTTTAATGTTACCCAAAATGCTGCCTACAGTGCTCCAGAAAATAACCAGTTTTCTAAGGTCAGTATAATTTTATTTTTCTTAATAGCTAAAGTGGCCCAAAGCTGACTTTATATCATCATAGTGGAAAGAAGAAAAACATCTAACAAATTAATTAGTCCTAGAGCCACTAAAGGTATATTGTACGTGGGTAAAGCTTTGGTCATAGAGGCAAACACCTGAAATAACATAGATGCCTTCCTGTGGGGAGTGCGGTGGCAACTCCACTGAAAACACAGACGAGGACCCTTTGCTCTGTCTTCGTTAAAATATTTGAAAATGGTCTTACGTTTTTGGAAAGTGTCCATTTAGTAAGCTGAATCCTGGGCAACATATGCTAATAGGGCAATTTGTTTCCATGGGGATTATGAGAAAATCAATGAAGCTTTAAGGGTTATGAAAAAAGGAGGCCAATATACCTGTGAAAGTATTCAAATCCCCAGCAAGAATAGACATTGCTCTGCTTTAAGCAGAGGTCTACGCTTATGCTACTCATTTCTTTAGAATAGAGTCCTATTTGCCAATGCACACAAAATCTCATGGCTTGAGAGGGAATGTCTTATCTATACTGCTAATATAGCTATTGGGGTTTTGTAATACTTCCTTTAAAAGTATGCATTTGTCTAGTTCTACTGTCTCTGTAGAGTCAAGGAGAAAATGTGAAGTCCATGGGCTCAGAAGAAGACCCTGATTTTGTTCTTAGGATCAGGGACATGAAGTTGTAAGGGAAGAACAACTGTACTGTTCTAATCCAAAGACTCCAGCATTGCAGCTACATATTTTCAGTCACTTTGCTGACTTTAAATTTTTCTGCTGTGCCACATGCAGATACCTAAAATGTAACAATAGTCAGTGTGTTCAGTATCGACTTTTTTTAACCTGATTCTCCAAGATGTTACTTGTCTTTCCCATACACCACACTCCTTACAGTTGAGCAGCAGGAAGGGCTTGGCAGAAATGAAGTGCCAGTATTTCATTGTTTTAACTTTTAAGTGGAGCTGACAGTCCAGGAAGCTTAGTATTAAAAAGATCTTGGGTTTCATACTTACGTGTAGTTTCTCCTTTTCTTTCAGTTTTTAGCTGTAGTATTATTTTTTTTTCTTTTTAGATGATATTTATGGGTCTCAGAGGGAAAAAGACTGTAACCATAGAATTTAAGCTGCTATGGGACAACTTTTGCATGTTTTTAAGGAATATTTTGTATTCTTCATGTAAAGAGAATAAGAAAAGATAAAATGAGAAATAGCTACTTAATGGCCTTCATAGCTACCAGAAAGAAGTAGCTAATTTTCAATATTTTACTTATCTCCTAGGGTTCTGTGAAATTTGAAGAAGTTACCTGCAAATGAGGTTCCTAGTGAGTAGGCTGGTGATCAGATTGATGAGTTGCCTTTGAGTGAGTACTTAGGTATACCTAACTTAGCTTTCTTATCTTTCTTGTCATTCATAGTACTGGCAGAGGTCCTTCCTAAAGCCTAGTCAAATTAGGTCATGTCCTTCCTTGCTGTGGGTTCTCTGCTGCCTGAGAGGTTGATTTCTAACCACTGACTGTGGCCTCCAGGCTGTCTTATGACTTAAATGTGTGTCTTCTCCAGGCTCATCTTCCACCATTTCTCTCAATTCTACAATACCTGTCTGCTCCTCTCAAAACTCACCACAGAATTCCATGTCTACAAAAATCTGGATATGGGCTTTTTTAAAGCCTTTTTATTTACTCAAGTTCTACCTATCTTTCAAGGTTACATTCTCCAGGAATTAATTACTTTATACTTCTGTGTTCTCAGAAACACTTTCCTTGAGCAATACTAGAATACTTCTTTCATGTTTGTCTGTTTCTCTAACCATGGTTTCTGTTAGACTGAGGAAAATCTATTCTTCATTGTTTTTTCTTTCCCAACAGATATTTGCATTTATTTATAAAAGCAAATTTTTTGAATGAATCAAGCCACCTGTAATCCTGCCACTCCCAGTCCACCCGAGTATCAATAAACTTCTAGGTCCGAATCATGGCCCAGGGTCTGTCAGCCAAGCTGGCAATGTTTCCACACATACTGATGATGCAAGAGGCAGGACCAGCTATGGAGCTGCTAGGACCTTCCTGTCTAATGAGGGATGTGAAGTGACCAGCTGAGCATGGTGAGGGGATGCTGCCTGTAGATGCTGCCAGGGGCCATCACTGCAAATTATTCTTCATTGTTGATTTCTCTGTTTAACAAGTTCAGCACCTTGCAAATTTTGACTTGCTCGGTGCAATAAAAAAAAAAAGAATTAAGGGCTGGAGGTATGTCTCAGTGGTAGAGTACTTGCCTAGTATACTGGTTTCAATCCCCAGCACAGAAAATTATAAAAACAATAATAAACATAATAAGTAATATCTGTTAATATTTTGACAGAGTACAATTTAAGCAATTGCTGTAAATCATTGATTAGTTCTATAAAAAGACTCAGATTTATTTTTGAGCGTTTCTCCTGTTAATTTTTACATTGAACTTTAGCCTTTTATGGGTCAATAATTACAAGCCATTCTAGACTTCTGTCTTCCACATTGGAATCATTCCAGATTGGAATCATTGTCGACAGTGCTGAGCACTCTGACTCCTCACTTGTGTTCAGTGGAGATGCAGCGCCTGATGAAGCTTTGAGTTGTGGTTTTCCAGTACAACTTGATAGAACTCTGTGCCAGAGGATCAAATACATGTGTCCTCTCATATAGTATCCACAATGAACTGAACTTCTAACTTCGTGCTTGGACATAGGCATTGATCTTAAATATTAGCTATTATTGTTGTCTTTGTCATTGTTTTGCTATTTTTCCTATGTACTTACTCTATTGCTATTAATTGCAAGTTCACTATTTTGTTATTTTAATCTCATTCTATGAAATAAATTATCATAATAATATTTAATTGTTTCATTTGCTCTATTTTCTCCCAACCCTCATCTCACTATCCCCCTCAAGTCCAAGCTGCAAATGCAAAGTTGATATTTTGAAAGGGTGCAGTGACTTCATACTATCTACTAATAAATTCCAAACCAAGTCAAATATAGTATGGTCCTTACTTAATTTTCAAGACATCATATTCCATTTCCCTTCTCACATTCTGTTCTTTGAGACATTTGCTACTTCCTTTTTATAAACATTTATATTTTAACATTTATATTTATATTTAATTTCATTTGAGTCCAGTCAACACACCCTACCTAGGTGCCTACGTTGTAGCAGATATGATACTGGGCCTACAGGTGTCAAGTTCATCCAGCCAGGTCCTTGTCTTTAAGGAGAAATATAATTGCTGAATTTTAAAGGAATATAACAGTGATGTCTGAATTTAAATAAAAAATAGAAAATTCTCATGCTTCATTTTTTGGAAGCCCTATACCCCAAAGACAATTAATCCAAAAAGCTCACTTAATGTGAGTAAACTGAACACATGATAGTTTTGGAAACCATATGTAAGAATATATAAGGAATCATAATGGGGTGTGTGTGTGTGTGTGTGTGTGTGTGAGCGTGTGTGTAATTTAGCTTGAATGGATAGATCGTTTGCCTACCCTTTGATGCTCTTTTCTTATACTATTTGTTCTACAATTATATAAGTATTACCATATTAGAAAATTGTAGCAACAGATGAAGAAAAAAATATAAAGACATAAATATAGTATGAAAGCCTGGACATAGACCAGGGATTCAGAAATAGAAAGAAGAGAAATGTGTCTGGGAGAAGGGGCTGTTTTTAGTACACTTGGACATGCATCTTTAAACATGAGACATATTTCTGGAAAGGACACGGGATCCTGTGGGTAACGTGTTAGATTGCCCTGTTTTATATTTACTTAAGCCTATTACAGAGAATCAACATAAGTGTGAAGGCAAAATTTTTAAAAATTGAGTTTGATTATTAAAATAGCAAATGTATTTTTGATAGATCAGGAGCACCTGACAGATACTTTCACAAAGTGGCAGTGTCTGGAAGAAGTCACACACATCTCTGTTCTGCTTTGCATCATTTCAGCGGTTACCGAATGAGTCACTTAAGTCAGTACCAACATAGTCTAAATAGCTTCAGAAAAGGAAATTATTGTCTTTTCTGAAAAGTGGACAGATTACTAAGAAATGTCCATGGTTCACTTTCTAAGGTCTTGTCCTGATGTGGTCATGATGACAGCTAGCCACATAGATATGGAGTCAACACATTTTGTTAATGACACACCATTAAAGTAATAAGACTCGAAGACAAGTAGAAATTAGAAGCGTTTCAATAAATTCAGCAGTTGGCCTTTTACTATACTGGTGTGTATGGCATTTGTAATGAACAAATTTCACTTGGTTATTTCAGTGCTTTTGATGGTCTTGAAATTAATGAAAAAATAATAGTTCTCTTGCCAGATTACCAAATGAGCCTTTCATCTAATCTTGCGTAAATTAAAAAAGTTTAAAGATATTAACTTAATTTCAACAAGCTCCTTTAAGTAAATATTTTCATAAGGAAATAATTTTTATTTCTTCAGACTATTAAACCATTATGTAATAATAAAATGCAATTTCCAAAAATATTCCCTGATTACAGTTATTTTATTTTGACAAAATCATGTTTGCCAGAATCTTTACATGAAGTAAATAAATAGCTTGTTCATGAAAATGATTGAACCTCAGAGAAACCAACCCTAATCACTGCATTTGAATTATAATTATTAATGTTTGTCACTGTATCTGTTCCAGGCAGGCTTTATGCTTTTTTTGAAGACTAACTCATATAGAATGGTTGGCAATATATTATAAAGTAGTCTTCACAGGGTACTCTTGAGTAGGGGTCAGATATTGAAAAACATACAATGTACATGGTCAGTTCCTCATAATTGATCTGCTTTTCAGTAAACCTATGCACAATAGCTTCTGCAGAGATTATCAAAATGTTAAAAAGGGATTTTTTTAAAATGAGGACATGTCTAGCCAAACCAACAATAGGATTAAGGTTCTGTCTTCTATATAGAAACTATATAGAAACAAAAACTTATACATAATACCTATAACTATGCTCCCCAAAGAAGCCTACTTTGTGATGTGTTGGATAGACTCTGGCTTCTAGGAATTGGTGCTTTCTAACTAATTCTACATGTGTTAAACAACAGCTCTTGGGTTGCCAAAACATTTAATTTACTACAAGTTCTATTGAAAGTGTGGGCAGCATAAGATACAAATTTGAGGATAGAATGTTAGAACTAGAGGACTGGGTTGGTATGTGTGATCAATTAATGACTGATCAGGTACCTTACTTATTTTTTTCTTTGTTTGGGTACCAGAAATCAAGCTCAGGACCTCATATTTGCCAGGTAGGTACTGTGCCACTGCTATATCCCCAGAAATGTCAGTACTTAAAAACAACAAGAAAACGTGAAAAATGGATCCATTAGCTGCTAGTTGACTCAATAGTATCTAAAATTAACTGGAATTAGTGAAACAACAGAGATCAGGTACATTCAGGGTGGTATGGCCATAGAAAGAATTAGTGAAAAATCAGAAGACAGCCTGAACGACATAAGAATCTATTTATAGAAATAATAATTTCCTCCTTTCCAATATGAGGAAAATCTATCACACAGGTAAGTAAGGCACATAGAACTTTATAGCCACAATCAGAAAAGAACATCTTTATGACCTATCATAGTAAAAATTCCAGAACTTCAGCACAAGAACAGAATCTTAAAAAGTGACAGAGAAAACCAATGAATCACTTATCAAAGAAAATTCATTAGAATTACAACAGACAAAGAGCTTGGTATGAAGTGTTACAAGACTTAAAACAACTTCCAACACAGACTGATAAATATTATAAAATTGCCTTTCAAAATTGATGGATAAATAATATATTTCCATCATAAACAGCACTAAAGGAATTGATAACCCTCAAACCAGCACTCTAAGAAAATGCAAACTAACAGTCCTAAAAGGTCTAATAGAGCAAATATGCCAGATAAAGTGAGGAGTTACATAAAGGATAAAGAAAGGGAACCAGTAACAAGAAAATAATGCAATGACAGGAATAAGGCAATACCTTTCAGCAATTTAATGTGAGAGGTCTTAATTCCCCAATCACAACCAAAAATTCAATACGGTATGCTGTGTAAAAGAAACAAATTTAATTAAAAAAGAAATTCATAGACTAAAAATCAAAGGGTGGTAAAGGGTGAAAGCAATATTTCAAGCAACATGAATACCAAAAAAAGAAGAAATAGCTCTCTTATTTTCAAAGAAATTTAATTTTAAGTCAAAACTGATCAGAAGAGGTGAAAAACCCCACTATATGTTGGTTAAGAGAACAATTCAACATGAAGAGATAACAATTATAAACATGTATGGATGAAACAACAGTGCACCCAACTTCATAAAACAACCACTGTTGAACATAAAAGATCAGATAAACATCTATACAATTATAGAGGGGAAACAGCATCCCACTATCACAAATAGATCAACTAAACAAAAACATCAACAAAGAAATATGAGGAGAACTAAACCTTCAAGCAAATGGACTTAGTATATGCCTATAGCAATGTCTACCCAACAACAGAAGACACATGCCTCTTATCACTGCGTGGAACATTCTCCAAGATATATCACACTTTAGTGAGTAAAACGTGCTTACATAAATGTAAAAGAATCGAAATTGTATGACACATATCATTAAATCATGGGGCAATGAACCTAGAATTGTAAAAGAAACCACATAAATTATACAAACTCATAAAAATTAAATGATATACTCTTGAATAATCAACAGATTGCAGAAGAAATCAAGGAAGAAAAATAGTCTTAGAGTTATACAATAATGTTAGTACAGTGCACAAGAATTTATGAGACATATTTAAAGAAAGCCTAAAAGGGAAGATTATAGCTATGAGTGCTCATAATAGAAAAAAAGTGAGCCCAAATAAATAACTAAGCATGTACCTCAAAGTCCTAGCAAAACAAGAAAAATCCAAGTCCAAAGTTGGTAGAGGAAAAGAACCTACAACAATCAGAGCAGGAATCAGTGAAATAGAGACTAGAAATAATCGAATCAATAAATTAAAGAATTGGTTCTGCAAAAGAATAAACAAAAATGTATACTCCTTCCAAAGATGCAGAAAAAGCCTCTGACAAAATCTAGCATCCATTTATGATAAAAACTAAAGAAAATAGACATAAAAGGACTTTCAATGTGATAAAATCCATTTATGATAAATCTACTCTCAATATTAAATGAGGAAAAGCTAAATGTTTTCCCTCTAAAGTCAGGAAAAAGACAAGGATGTTCACTGTTATAATTCCTGTCCAACATTGTTTTCAACAATTAGCTAGAGAAATCCAACTAAGGAAAGAAAGAAAAGGGATATGAATAGAAAAGGAAGAAGTTAAATTATCATTATTTGTACCTGATCCACTATGTAGAAGATCTAAAAATCCATCAAACACTCAGAATTAATAACCCAATACAGCAATGTAGCACAATACAAAATCAACTCACAAAAATCAGTAGTGTTCCTGTATACCAATAATGAACTTACTGAGAAAAAGTACTATTCACTACAGCAACAAGAAAAGCTAAATACTTAGGAATGAAGCTAATCAAGGAAATGAAAGAACTCTACAACAAAAACTACAACAACCTAAAAAAGGAGATTAAAGAAGTCATTAGAAAATGGTAAGACATTTTTAAATGGTAAGACATTCTTTACTCTTAATGGTAAGACATTTTTTCTGACCAACAGCATTCATCATGAATCAAGAGAAAACAACCCTAAAATTCATATGGAAACAGAATAAATCCAGAATAGCAAAAGAAATTCTGAGTAACAAGAGCAAAGTAGTAAGCATCACAATCCTGGATGTGAAGTTATATTGCAAAGCTATAGTGACAAAAACAGCATGGTACTAGCCCAACAACAGACAAGTGAAACAATGGAACAGAATAGAAGCAGCAGAAACTGACCCAGGTACATTCAGCTATTCGATCTTTGACAAAGGGGCCAAAAATATACAATGGAGTAAATACAGCATCTTTAGTAAATGCTTCTGGGAAAATTAGATACTCATGTATAGAAGATTGTGGGTCTAGAAGTCTAGGCCCACATAATACACCACCATGTACTAAACTAAAATAAAAATGAATCAAAGATCTGAATGCTAAAATAGAAATAATAAGTCTGCTGGAAGGTAAAATAGGTGAAACTCTTAAAGGCATAGTCAAAGTCAAGAATTTTCTGGATAAAAATCTCAGTGGCTCAAGAAATAATAGCAAGTATCAACAAATGGTATCAGATCAAAATTTAAACTTATACATGGCAAATGAAGCAACCAACACAGTGAAGAGAAGGCTAAAGAAAGGGAAAATAATTGGGCAGTCAGTCATCAGCCAATGGACTAACACCTGGAATATATAAAGAATTTTAAAATATTAGACCCTCCAAAAAACAAAAGACGCAATCAAAACAATTGACAAGTGAAATGAGTAGACAGTTCTGTGAAGAAGTACAAAGGGCTAATAAATACATGAAAAAGTGTTCAACTCATTGGTCCTCAGAAACATGTGAACTGAGATTTCATGTTACTCCAGACAGAAAGGTTATCATCAAGAAATCAAATAACAGATTCTGACAAGGCTGTGGGAGAAAGGAACCCTTGCATACTGTTGGTAGGAATGTAAGTTAGTAAAGCCACTATGAAAATCAGTGTGGAGATGTCTCTAAAAACCAAAAGCAGATATTCCATTTGAGTCAGATATTCTTTTTCTTACTATCTTCCTGAAAAATTTAAAAACATCATATAATGGTGATGCTTTCATACCTATATTTATAGCAGCCCAATTCATAAAAGCTAATGAAAATAGTTTATATGCCTATTAACAGATAATAGATAGAAATGTGATATTTAGACACAATGGTGTACTGCTCCACCATAAAGAAGGGTACACTTGAGTCATTTGAAGGAAAATGGACACAAGATATTATCCATTGAGATAATAGGTGAAATAAGTCAGATACATCAGCTTAAATATTACATAATTTCTCTTACATAAGAAATTCAAGATATAAATAAAGTATAAAATAAAAGCTA
>NDGM011081485.1:0-22015 GCA_002564305.1 Octomys mimax | reverse complement strand
AGAAATATTCAAAAAGAACTAAATTATACAACGTGCTAGCTTAATGCTTCACATGTAACAACTGTTCACTAAAACCAGTTTGTAATATTTTAAGAAAGTGATAAAATTATTAATGTACCTCTATTTGCTGCAAGGAGAATCAGATTGGAGTTTTCAGAAAACCTGCAGTGTTTCTGTCATAGCCTTGCTGTGGCCCCTGGGACGTGGATTGTATCTGCTTTTTTTTTTTTTCCTTGTTTGTCATAGATTCATAATAACAATGATTTCTTTCTAAAAATCTTTGGTGCTTTTACTGAGACCAGGCATGGTGGTATACATCTGTAATCCCAGTGCTTGGGAGGCTGAAAACAGGAGGATCACTACAAATCCAATCTGTGTAGTGAGACCCTGTAAACCCTGTACTAATACATTAAAAAAAAAAAAAAAAGAAAAAAAGAAAAGATTTTGAGACCATACGCACCAAATTGCAAGGGTCTGGGTCTGGCTTAAGCTCAGAGGTCCACAAAGCCTAGATAGCAGAGCCTGGCCAATCCAGTTCCTTGGAGGACCCTGCAGAGAAATTGTCTCCCATTGACATTTTCTTGATATTTTAACATTTCTTCACAGAAAGGCAGACAGCCGCCTACAGGTCCGCTCCTCAGGCCCATCAGATTCAGACTGTATTTTCTGAGCATCCGTCCATAGAGTGTGCATGAGATTATTACCGTTTGCCAATGCTCTATTGATCTTGGCTTTGTGACGCTCAAAGCCTGTTTACAGCCACCTATAAAGATGAGCGACCGCTTCTTTTACTGAAGGTTAACCTGGCGTGTTTGTTTAATTGAATGGAAATGGTTTTGTGTTTTCCAAATGTCACTGTTAATAAATTTTCAAGGGATTCTATGAGACTGGCATGTAGAGGTTGAGGAGAAGAAAGTGGTTACTGGGGATGGAGTTGTAGGGGGAGTGGAGTGGCTGGGGGCAAGAGATAAAAGACACAAGCCTGGTGACAATAATAGCATCCTTCCCTGTATAGAAGTGCCATAAATATCCCCACTCTATATTAATGTTGTTTTTTAAACTTGTCAGTAAATGTTCTCCTGAGTATTTTATTCTCTTGCCTGCCTCTGTGTCTGTCCTTTTGGCTTTGCCAAAATGTTTTAAAGTGACGCTAAGCATTTTAGTTTAGTCTGAGTTTGGAGGGGTTAACATTTTTCACTATTCTTTGGCTTCTTCTTCCTTTTCTATAGGAGATTTGACAGAAATGGCTAAAATCTGGAATTCTCTCAGGTAGGAGCAGACACTGGCAATCCCACTGACCTGCTTTTGAGGAGACAGTCATTGCTGCCTGGAGGGTAGATACAGACACTTGCAACATCCCTAAGCAGTCGCAAGAACTGGGAATACGTTCAAAAGCTGTGAAACTCAGTTTAGTTTTTCAATATACTGTGTAAAAAGCAGAGATGCCAGCCAGATATTCAAATTTTCTGAATAGATATGTCAGAATAGTTCACTGGGTTATTTTTCAGCTTTCTTCAAAACCTTTGTCCTTTGATGTGAAAACTACGGGAAATTCCCTTCTAGAGGTTTGCTCTTCCCATCTGTCCCAGACTCCTCAGCAGTAAAAAGCAAGTGCCACTAAAACACCCATGTGAGTGGCTGGTGAGCTAAACCAGGTTGTGGTTTCCAAGGAGCCCTTTACCTATCCAGGGAACTATCAAGTTTCTCTGTGGGGCCAACTTTCATACTGGGTGATCTAGATAGGAAAAAATGGTAGGGTTAGGTCTTCTAACACGGGATCCAGTTCTCTCTGTGCGCGAGTGTGTGTATTTGCGCATGCGCGTGTGTGCCCTGATGGGGTAGATGCCTATGCAAATATTTTATAATATTATGCCAGCATTGTGTACTCCAAAAGCATATGTGCATGTGGCTCAGAGCAGCATGCATCATTTTAACACCTGCTAGTGGAGATATGTCTGTTCTCTTTACCACCCAATCCAACCTTGATTAAACTCTGATTTCAAATAATCAACCCATTTTTTTATTTCAATTTTTGATCAGGTTCCTTCAAGAGCCCATCAGAAAATACAAAGTTTTCAAACACTTTCTCTGAGAAAAAGTTACTTCTAAAAATACTTGGGATCTCCTCTGCTCCTTCTTTTTTCTTAGCTACACAAACAAAGTCCATTTGGGACAGCAGGTGGAACCACGGAACTTTAAGTGAGGCCAAATGTGAAAAATGACAAGTAAGCAAGAGTGAGGATTAAAATTGCAAGTTCATTTTGCTTTTGGTGAATTAAGTACCTGTAAATCTTCTCAGTTTTGAGTTTAAAATGTATCTATAAAAGCCCATATTGAGAGTAATACAGTAGAAATGAACACGAGTTGGGGACAGGAGTAGGCAGATGTGATCTTTTCTTTTGTATTTTAGGGAAGGGTCTACAGGGTGTTCAGGGTCTCACTACTAGATCAGACACGTACTGAGCCACTTGTTTACAGCCTCCCACATGCTGGGATTACAGGCATGCATCACCAAGCCCAGTCTCAATCGCCCCCTGAGCATGCCCCATGGGCGAGGCCAGCATTGCAGGTCCTGGGATCGAACCCCGGCCCCTGTGTCTGCTTGCAGGCACTTTAAACCACTGAGCTATTTGGCCAGCTCAGCAGATGTCATCTTCAGAGTATTTTCAATAAAGACTATTACTCTTCACCAATTATTTTTTAGTCTTTATAAACAGACTAATAAAGCTGTAGGAGGAAAGTGAATTTTAGTGATCTCTAGGGAGAAGTTGATATTAAAATAGGTTGGCACTGCTCATTGTGGGGCCCCTCCTGGTTTTACTCCCTGTGACTGTTCTCCTTAATACTACTCCCAGCCTATTGTGAGGTTGCATGAAATCGTAGGATCTGATTTTCTTCTTTCTAAGTTAGGCAAACACACATGTACGCTCAGTCTATCTAAGATGCTGGCCACCAATTCTGAGAAATTGCTTGGAGTTTGATACAGGTCCAGGGGCTGATCTCTGAGCTGACCTAGTTTCCTATTCAACAATAGGACTGCTTTTCTGGCTTCTGTTATCTGACAGAACCACAGTAGGGTGTCTTGATTTGGAGCACCCCCTCTGGAGTGAGCTTTCTCCGGGTATGAATCATTTGCAGGATCATCTTGGCCAATTTTCTTAAGCTCTTTCAGCATTAGTTTCCTCATCCATAAACTATAAAGTACAAGAGTTCCTGATATGATCCTTTTCAAGGTAAAAAAGAAACTACTCAGTGCAGAACCTGGCATAGAATATGATTTTGCAAATCTTTTTTAAAAAAGAATACAAAATGGTAAAAAAAAAAAAAAAAGCATTAGAAATGGTACAAAATTTCATTGAACAAAATAATAGAAATTCAACAATGATCACTGTATTGCATGATGTTATCTTCAAATTACTTGTTTAGGTTACCAGATTAGTTAACAAAACAACAACAACAACACAATTATAATCAGACCCACAGGTGCAAACTTTGGTATTATCTTGCTAGTATGAGAACCTACAAGAGTAAATACATTCTAATACTACAATAGATGTTGTGAATGGGAAAGAATTTGTTCAATGGGAAGGAGAAACTGGGATAAGGAAACAGACAAATGAAAGAGGGGAAAAAGATATATTTAGATATATATGCAGGATAGTTTGGGTATTTGTAGTGTTGATTTCTGCTGGTCTTTTGAAAGGAGTGCTTGATGCTTTTTGTTTTTTTCTTTTTATTCTTATTCTTTTTTTCTTATTTTCTGATTTTGTAAATCTTAGCTACTACTACCAAGTTGGTTATTTCAATAGGCATTTGCCCAGAATTGCCTGTGCCTGGAGTTGCCATTATGAAGGCTAAATGACAGCAGCACATGTGCCCTAAGCCCCCCTTGTGGGTGCAGGCTCATCTGGCTTGTGGTCACTGCCTTTCACTCCAGCCAGAACAGATCTACCCCATCATCATCATCATGATATGTGGAAAAAAATGACCATAAAACTCTTATAAAAGTCAGCCTGCACATAAAGAAAATTTAGGTTCAACACTTTTCACCTAACCCCTAGACAATTAGCCCTAGTTCTTTTACTAGGGGAGGGGCACTTGACCACATAAATAGCACCAGAGTCAGAGAAGACAGATTCTACTTTCCTGTGTCTGAACTGACATTTAAGGCTGCCTTTGTGAAGCTTCCAGTGTCTTGAAGTTGAGGTCTAACTCACCAGTAAGAAGTTTGCTTTCCTGTGGTCTACAGTCCAGGCAACTAAAAGGCGATGATGTAGTCACTGTATCATGTGGATTTCTCTCTTTTCGAGAAGGCTTTGCTTACTTGAAACATCAGCAGGCTTAGCAGTTATACAGTGGATCCCTGCATCTGAGTTCCCCGTGTGACCGGCCTACACCCAAGGTGAGAGGCTAGCCTGCACTGTGGCCAAAGAAGAGGAGCCAATCATGATGATCATTTCTTTCTATTTTCATCTAGTCCTGCTTTCTTCACATGTTGTCTGTATGTTCTGAGTACAGAAAACTCATCAGTAATACTTGGTTCTGTGGGATATGTGAATTCTCTGTTCTTTTCAACAGAAAGTGTGCTAGGTAACAGGTCGCTATATCCATCAAGAGTCTCTGATGCTTAAAATATATTGTGAGTCTTGCAAAATTATTGTCCAAGAAAAATGATGTAGAGATAAGTTTTCCTTGATACTAATCAGCTCATTTTTCTCTAACTGCTATTTTATTCTTATTTACCAATAAATAGTTGTTAATATTTTTTAAGATCCTGTAGAAATTCACTGCCACCATATGCCAGGTGTGTTCATCAAAGAGCACAGATTTCTTCAAAAGATGACTGTTTTGCACTGGGACTCTCTACCGAGGTGTGGACACACAGAATTCCCACTCACCTGTCCCTGTGCTACCAGAGCTGCTACACACCATGGCATCTGGCTCTGGCCCCCTTTTTTTAAATTTTAGTACAGGATTCACAGGGTCTCACTATGTAGATTGGACTCATAGTGATCCTCCTGTTTTCAGCCTCCCAAGTGCTGGGATTACAGGCACGTGCCACCATGCCCAGTTTTTGACCCCTTTTATCCCAGCCAGTTTAAATACCTAAGTGAACAGATGACTTTAATTTTTGTTTGCAAACTGCAAACTAAAGAAGAGTTGTTTAAAACATAATTATTCTTATGTTGCAAATGAAAGAACTGAGGTTTTTACCTTTGAGTGCAAGCTTTAGAAGAGAATGCCTGGATTAGCCCTTGCCTATGTACTTCCAAATTTATACTGTCATGTGACAATGTCTTAGCTAGACATCCGCTCTTCAACAAGGAAGGGACAATCTATGACACTTTTCCACTGTTCCTATCCCTCAACTACTTTTTCCCCAAAAAACAAAATCTTGGAATCTATCATAGAAAGAATGTAAATTTTTAACTTTGAGTTGACCTAAATAGAGTATTTTTAGTGTTATTAATATGTTGTTATAATATTCTACATTGGCCATCATAACCAAAAAGTGAATAAATAATTTCACTTCCATAAAGAACGTCCAATAACCATAGATGGATTAAGAATATAACTTACACTGACAGCCAGCATCGGACATGAAACCTAAAAAATCAACTGTAAAATAAATAAATGTGAAATTATACATCTGAGTTAAACTTTGCATGTACTAGAGATAGGTGATCTGAGGTAACAGAACAAAGAGTTGTCTATAAGCTTGTAATGAACCAGCTCTACTCAAAATAAACAGAAAAAAGGAAACAAACTTCAACTCTGTTAATAGATTTCCCATGTATTCAAATCATGTTGACTCTTCATCTGAAATACATCATCTTCCTCTCTTGAATTTTCCTTTAATGGTCTTGTCGTAGGCCTAATTAACCTTTACTTGATAGTAGCTTATTAATGGCCCCTGACCTTTCTTCTCCCCACACTATTTTTTCCTATGAATGCATCCAAAATTACCATTGATAAGATGGATCTGATCTAATAATTCTGAAGTGAAAGCCCCCTCCCCCATTCTTTATGGTTATTGGATTGATGATTTTCAGAGGAACCAGGCTTTTTCGTGTAATGTCTCATCTCTACCAATTTTTCTTTATTTTTGGAGGTGGCATATGTGATTCCTTAAACATGTGCCACTAACACATCTGTCTTGGACCACAGAATTCTGAAATGGCTATGTATCTTCCAGTTTCCATACCTTTGCTCAAGATCTTCTTTTATTTTTAATTGTCTTTTCCATATTATCTTTTCATGACCACTGGTTGTGATCCATGAGGTTTAAATGTCTTCTCTTTTCAGAAAGACATCCTGATAGCTTGCTCCCCAACTCCACGAGAAAATTTATGTTCAGTTGGTGACTTTGGTACAGAACATGAAGTGCTACTCTCCTCTGGTGGTCTAGGAGCCTATGTGTTGTTCCTATCTTCTGTTAGCATTTTTGATAAACAGGTTGCTTGATTGTATTAAGTATCAATTTCAAAGGGTGTGTTGCTTCTTCCCTCATACTTCTAATCACACACATCACTTAACCATTTTGTTAACACCCTTAACAATCTCAAGTTCCTTGCAATTTTCCTTTTCTGTTTTCTTTTAACAAGGATTTAGTGACAACATGATAAATTCTACACTATGAATGTGTATCCTCAAGGATACACATCTGGGGCCAGGGGTATAGCTCGGCTATTTAAGCACCTGCCTGGCAAACACAAGGACCTGGGTTCAATCCCCGATATACAGGGCATGCCATGGTGCACATCAAAACTGGATGTGATGGTATAATCCCAGCACTGGGGAGGCTGAGACAGGAGGATCACTACAAGTCTGAACTGTATAGGAATAAAAAACCTAAAATACAAAAAGAATATACATCTGAAGATTAACTGACTTGAATGTCAGTCAGCATTGTCCAGTGGTCTTCAGAATCTTTGTGATGACACAGTTTACTGAGATGCAAAAGGCATGTGACACTGGTATATGGGTTTGCAAGCTACAGTTTACAGAAGGAAATGAGCAGAGTGAAGTTGAAGGGGGTGCATCTATGGATTCCTGAATTATTCTCTGTTTGTCATTCACTTTCACCTTAATTTAGTCAGATATTTCTCGTTACTTTTGACTTTCCATGGGTATTTAATAATGCAATCTTGCCAATGCATTGCTACATTCCAGATGCATAGTGCAATAAGTGAAAGAGATTGGGTCTCTCCTCTTTCATAATGCAGAAGAAGTCAACAGGAAGATATGTGGTTATTCTTTGGAATATCAGGGGTTCAGCAATGCAAAGACATTGAGGAATTCCCACATTTCCCCCTAAGAAGTACTGAAGTTTTGTTCTTTCTATAAAAGAATTGCTTTTACATACTTAGATAATCCTAAAGGGAAGTGGAGGTTCATTGAGGCATGGTTGTTGATTTGAACCTGGGTTCTAATCACAAAGCCCACTATACTGCTATAGTACTTAAGGTTAGGAGGATAAGTATTCAAAGAATTCCCATGGAAGGTTTTGCCACTCTTTATTCATCTTTTTTATATTTATTAAGTTTTGGGGTATAATTTAGGCATAAATAATGATCACATCATCATAGGGCCTTGCACCTACATAGGCACACCTCAGTTCCTCCTTTATTCCTTCCATTTCCCTCCTCTCCCCTCAACCCTTCTTCTCTTCCTTATTTACAAGGCCTTGTTCCTGTTTTACCTATTTGTCTTAGTTACTCTTCTCTGGTTCCTGGGACAAATACCTGACACACAAACTGAAGGAAGGAAAGGTTTGTTTAGCTCACAGTTACTGGAGGTTTCAGTCCAGACTCAGCTGGCTCCAAGGCAGAGCCGCACATGGAAAAGAACAACATTTCATGGTGGCAGCAAAGAGCAAGAGTGCAAAAGGAGGAGTAGCAGCAGCTCAAGCAGCTAACTTTTCTTCTTACCTTACATTATAATGCAAATTACCTGCCCCAGGGCGGGTGCAGTATCCACACCCACAACAATCAATCACAAACTCCAGAAGCCACCCCAAGATACATGAGGCTTTGGGGGGACACCTAGACACAAACCATAACATTATTTATCTTACTTTTCCCCTTTTCCTTTCTTTTAAGCTGTGGATAGCCTTTGGTGTGTCCTCAGGTTCATGTTAGTTTTTAAAATGTTGGTTTAATCAATAAGCAGTGGGACCCAAACTCCCTTACTTATCTTTCAAATTTCAAAAAGCTCATATATTCTAGGTTCATATTGTATAATGCTACCAGGAATGAAGGAGAGATAGAAAGGAACCACAGAAATAAGACTTAAATAGATGATGACAGTATTTTATGTGACATGGTACTGGTCCATGTGGACACTGGTCCATGTGGATACATGCAAACCATTTTTGACATAGGCAGATTTACCTGAAACTACTTACAGTGGAGCCCAGTCCCTGCCCACTGGAGCTCTTCAGGCAATCTGGTTTCCCCATTATCATAGTGGGTGGTTTCTGTATGGAGCGTGGGATAGAACATAGGGTCCCAGCTTTCCGAATGGAAAGCATAGCTCCTGTCACGTGAGATGCTTAAAGAAATTTACCGTGTCTTATCATCCCTCTGAGCCTGCAGAGCAGGATAACTGAGGCTTAGTGTCCGGGAATGTGCATTTGATAACCTTTCCAGCTACCACACTTGCCGATGGTCTCCTCTACAGCGTTACTTCTGTTCACACAAGACTCATTTTCTGTGTATCTTGTAGACTAGCAGCAATAACATTTTCTGAAACAAAGCCAGCGGCATGTGATACAGCAAAGTCTCTGGCACTCGCTGTCCAATATCCACATGTGTCCCACTTGGCTCTTGATTAGAAAATAAAGAATGGGTTTCAGCCCGAGCCAGCCATGAGCACAGGTGCGCAATTTGGGAAAATGAGACCAATTCTTTTAAAAAATCAAGCCGAAGTCAAAGAAGTTTAATAAAAATGTAAATCCCTTTACAACTGGCCCCGTGTTTCTGTCTCTTAATGAACACCTGTCATTTGCTGAATAATGACCGGGTCTCTCAGCGTGGGTCCTGCAAGCCAAAGGGGCCATGGCGGAAGACCCTGGGAGGCTTTTTAAAACAAACACTCCATCTAACAAATAGAAGTTTGTGTCACCGGTGCAAGTATGGAATAGTGAAATTTCTTCATGAAAAATAATATGGAGATGAATTGGGAGAACTGTTTTTATGCTGCCTTGGATCAGGCTCCCTAGAAATTGACCCCAAGGTGGAGGCTGTGGGCAGAAGGTTCCCTGGGGGCCGGGGGTTGGGGCTGTGGAATTGAAGGAAGCCAGCGCACACGGGCAAAAGCAGAGGGATAACTTGGACTGCGATGTAGAAGAAGGCATTCCCACAGTGAGCTCTGGACCTAGGTTGTGTTCCTGGAGCTGTCCTAAATCGTGTAAAAGGATCTGAGACTTTGTTCCTCTCCTTCATCGAACTATCAGTTGTCACAGGAGACACCTGTCTTTGACTGAGGCTGGTTCCACACAGGCACTTAGGTGGGAGCAGGGAGCGGTGTACCTCCCTCGACACTGGGGAAATGCATGTGCTCATCTTGGGGCCGGAATCCAGTAGCGTATCTACTGCAACTGAACATCCATCTGCTGCAACGCCAGCCGTGCTGGAGCTCAGAGCCACCACAGGCTTCTGATCTTCCGCAGCCTGCTGAGTGCTCCCGACAGTCCACTGAAGTGATAATGCGAAGGAAGGAAATGATTACAAGGAATTGGCTGAGGGACCAGGGTTGCGTTTTGAGCTGTCAGCAAGTAATGGAGCAAGAATGTCAATCGACAGGTGAATCAAAGCCAGGGCAGAAGGAAGGGAGGAGAGCATTTACTCTAAAAAAAAACCAATCCCTTTAATTGAGGCTTGGGATAAGTAGAGAAAGTTTGCAGTAGCTAGAGATTTTAAGAAGGGAAAAAAACTTTATATAAATGACTGGAGAAATTGGGAGTTAAGAAGTGTTGTAGGATAGAATCACACTTGTAAAGTCAGATGGAATATCAAAGCTATCTTCACATGGACACATCCTTCAAAGAAAAGATCCTGTCTTTATATTCGCTCTAGTAATAAATACTTCTTTCTTCACTTAATTATTAATTGGCAAAGGTGTAGAACTCCAAGTGACAAACATATTTAATTGTTCAAAAAGGGCAAGAGGCAGCCTTATTTGAAACAATAGGATGTAGATTTTTACCCAGTGAAATGTATTACTAGATAGAATGACCTCTGACCTCTTCGCGTCTAAAGTAACCTATAACATCTTTGATTGGCGAGGATTTCCATTGGGTAGTCACTGCTCCAAAAAAGTGCCAGTGATCAGCTAAATTACTGAGATTATAAGTATGGATGGCGTGAAAGGGGCTTTGCAATAAAAGACCATTTAGTGACTGTATTCCGAAGCTGGCAAAAATACTTTTCTCTCTTGAACACAGTAGCAATAGTGATGGGTTGTCAGGCCTGTGGCCTTCTTCTGAACCCTTCTTCTCCTCCTCCTCCCCAGTCCTCCTTCTCTTTTCCTTGTTCATTCTTTTTGATTTGTGCAAAACACTTTTGGGGAGGGGGTTTTAAGCGTCTCAGGGTCACTGTCGACTATCCACGCTGACAATAGTGAAAGCTGGAATAAAGCTGGAGCATTACTGTGGAGAGGTCTGTGGTTATATACTCTAATTGTAATAATTCCTCAGCTGGTTGTACTGGTTCAGAGTGGTCACCCAGGTGCTTGTCCCTGGAGTGTTTCTATTTCAGTAGTGATCTCTGTTTCTTCCTTCCTTCCTCCTCCTCCTCGTCCTCGTCCTCCTCCTCTTCTTCTTCCTCCTCCTCCTCCTCCTCCTCCTCCTCTTCCCTCTTCCCAGGCCCCAAATGCCTGCTGGCCAAGACCTGAGCTAGGTAAGTGATCTCCATTGCCTATAAGAAGAAACTCATATTGTTTGTCTTCATTAGGCATCCTAGAGAAAAAGAGGACTGAAAAACTGACCAGATTTTTTAGAATTTGTCCTTGTTCATGAAAATGAGGAATGAAGTTATACTAAATTATTGCTGTCAATTGTTAGTTGAATAAAGTCCTCTCTATTCTTAAACATAAACATTTTTCAAATTTATTATTTGCTTCCCCTTCAGGAACTCCTTCTGTGGTTTATGCTGTCACTTTCCAGGCTTTTTGTGATATCTTTTAACCGATCACATTGCTTCTAATCTTTCTCCTTATTTCCATTAAATATAACCCGTGTTGTTTAGTAAAAACATAAAATGCCCTTCAGAATGGACCTCTGACCTACCCAGGTTGGTTTGCTTTCTTCCCTCACCAACTTGCAGCACCTCCACTTGCACTCTCTGCTCTTTGTGCTTTGCTTGGGAATTCTGAGCTGCTTCCATCCGCCCAGTCATGGTCCTTTACACCTCAGCGCCTCTGTGCGTGTGGTTCCGCTTGCCACAGCAATCTCCAGGATGAATAGTGATGCTTCAAGAAATATCATTGCATCAATTTCAGAAGCTTAATTTTCATTGTGATGAATAGCTCCCACAGTTTTCCCCAGGCTATTTTATAAGTAAGAAGAATTCACATGTTAATTCTGAACTGTGCTTTCTAAAACAAAGCTTCATCCGAGAGCCCATTAGGCATCTATTTTAAGCACCTAGACGCTCTCAAAGTTGAACTTGCAGTGTCTTTGCTGCAGCGTACTCCCAGATGACAAATACGACCATGCTAAATGACCATGAGATTGTGTTGTTCCTTTGCCAACAATATCTAGGAAAACAGAAGACGTACAGGGTTGGGTGGAACACTGCAAAAGCCTTGGTGTCATTCAGAACTGAGCTCAAAGTGACTGCTGGGCTGCTGGTAACCCTGAAGCAGGCAGTCTGGTGCTTTCTGGTTTGACTTGAGTCTGGGTAGCTTTGTGGCCAGCCAAGAGAAATAAGAACCTGGAATGAGCACCTTGAACTGTAAACTTGGAGAGTTGCTTCCTCAACTGAGGTCTGGCATAGACAGTCAGTATGATCCTAGTGAAGCTGTTTGGCTTCTTCAAATCATGCTGTCCTCATGGAAAATGAGAGATTAGATAGAAATATTCTCAAGATTTCTTTCCAAAGTTATTTACCCCATTGAATAATGGCAGTGCACTGTACCCACGTACTCTTTTTCTTTTTCCACCTTCATCAGGGCTTCTCTTGCAATAACCAGATGGTATTGTGTGTATGAAAATTATTCTCAGCTTTCTGCTGTCTTGCTCCTAGTTAATAACATCTCATGTACAAGACATTCCACAGTTCTCTTGCAGAATCAGGGTCCTGCTACGTTTTAGAACTTTCCGTGGGAGTGTATGCTTGTTTGACTTCCTTTCTTTCCTGCTCTCAATGCCTTGTGGGCCCATTTGAGATTATTTTATTATTAAGACCCTTACGTATAAATCTTGGCTGAAGGACTTGGACCTCATCTTCTTGCTTAAGATATGTGTGTATGCAAGTGTCTGTCTGTCTGTCTGTCTATCTATCTATCTATCCATCCATCCTTTTCGAGTTTGCTTATAGAAGTCTGCTTTAGATTTGTAAAAGTTGCTTGAGTAAGGTAAATGGGGGAAGATTGTGACTTGGCTACTGAATAGTGCTTGCTAAGTTTGCTTCATAAAGAGGGCACCAGAGTGGTTCTGCTAAAGAAAGAGCTACTACAAAACTCTCTTTGTCTGTCACTGATGTTTGCCTCCTCATGGATACTTCAGACCGCATTTTTAAGCAAGCACAAAATAACTTCTGTTATTGTTTCTAAGAGTTCCATGCACAACTAGTTAGGTAGAAAAATACCAATGCAGAAAGGGAGAGCTGTTTTCTCAACCTTTTCCCTCATTAGTTTCTGTTATTAGTAGTATTAGTATTACTATTGGTACTGCTATGGTTATTGTTATAATTTCTAATTAAATCTCAATGGAATGTGAAGTGAAAACTGAAATTTTAGACAAGAGCATCTGAAAAAGCATTTCTGGAAAAGACTGTGTAGGCCATTTGTGTAAGCATGGAACCACAATGCACAAAGCAATAAAGATGCCACAGCGCCTCAAAGCAGGAGCTTGGTGCCTCCCTCCGCCGGCTCCCCCTGATCACTCCGGAAGCGCAATCTGCTGCAGGTAGATATCTATCATAGACGAAGCCTTTTGCACAGTTTGTACCTTGATGTTTGCATGAGTCATGTGGAATATGTTTAAACAAGGCTTGGAAATAAGTACAATGACATTTCCTACTTGCTTCCATGCTGTTATTTCTCCTGCAAGATTCCTTCTGGCTTCTTCTGTAAATCCTCAGGTTTGATTCTACAGGCTGCTGAGACATGCAGTACATTTCTGTCACCCACAGAGGAGAGATTTTGTACAGTCCCTTGGGTGCAGAGAGCGTGTGGCTGTGGATGTGTCTCTTACATGTGATGAAGCAGTTCACTTGACGTTGTACTCGCAATAGCACTATGCTTATCTCCAGGAATTTGATCACTCCATTCACATGTTATTGAATTAGGAGGCTTCTGTAGAAATTAAACATTAATAACAGTATAAATTGGAATTTATGTACATATTAACTTCTTCACGATGGCTATTGAAAATGGAAAATCACACAACTCATTGCCAAATGGACACTACAGTGTCATGAAGTTAAAGATTGAATTGTGTGTGCTCTGGTCATGGGGTTCCAGGACCAGAAATGACTTTTAGTTTGCATTGAGCTGAGTATTATTTTCAGAAAATCAAAACCCAAACTATGTTTAGTTTCCTAGTTCAGGGTCTCTGGAGACCCTACCCACTGAATATTATTTGTACATTTTATTTAAAGAAAAAGAGTAACAAGTTAAAAATCTCATTGTAACTCAACCACAATAGCTCAGGGAATTATTTTCTTGTTCTGGACCTCCATGTTAAAGTGTTGAAGTCAAATTATGATCCTTTCTATATTGCCTTCCTGGCTTATTTCTCTTAAATTTTGAATTTATGACAATGGGGATAGAACCCAGAGCATTTGCACTGAGTTACATCTCAGCCCTTTTACAAGTTTCTATTTTGAGACAGTGTCTTGGTAAGTCACTAACTTGCCCAAGCTGTTCTCAAACTTGTGTTCCTTCTATTTCAGGCTCCTAGAATGCTGGGATTACATGTGTATGCCACCATGCTTGGACTTTTTTTTTGAACTGGGGATTGAGCTTAGACCCTTGCACTTGCCAGGGAAGTGCTTATTCTACTAAGCCATTTCCCCGGCCCCATGCTTGGATTTAAATGGGTTTTAATGTTTTATGTCACACAGTATATGCAAAAAGATAGGACTCAATAATGATACAACATCAATAGTAATAATAATCACTAGCCTATACATGAACATCAAAGATTTAGCTTCCAAATTCACTTTCCAAATTCGCTCCGTTCTCTATAAACTCTCATGGTGCTTCAGTTATGATGTACACTATTTTTTACAAGATGAGAAAATAAAGCAATAGATGTTGTACAAAGCAAGTATGACATGCTGCAAACTTCACAGTTCCTTAGAGAAATGAGCTGCACATTTACAGTTTAAAGCAAACCTTTCAAAATATTATTGGTTATTGGTTAATTTCTTAATGATAGACACTATTTCTGGGGTGATATGGAGTCTCAATTGTTGTTTTGATTTGCATTTCTTGAATGACCAATGATGTTGAACATTTTTCCATATATTGATTTGCCATTTATATTTCTTTATCTGAGAAATGTGTATTCATCTCAGATGCCCATTTGTTTTATTTGAATTTTGAATTTTGGGGGCCTGATTTTTTTTTATTTCTTTGTATGTTCTAGATAGAAGGCTTTGCTCTTGAGGCTGTGGGGATTAGGAGCCCTCTCCACTGTTGGTAGGAATATAGATTGGTGCAACCCCTGTGGGAATCAGTGCGGAGATTGCTCATGAAACTAGGACTAGGCATCCCCTTTGACCCAGCTATTCCCCTTCTGGATATTTTTTCTAGAAAAATTGAAAACATACCCAATGACACAAGTGCACCTATGTTTACAGCAGCACAGTTTGTCATAGCTAAATCTTGGAAACAACACAAATATCCATCAACTGAAGAATGGGCGAAAAATGTGGTATTTTTATATAATTTAATATTATACAGTTATGAAGGAAGATAAATTCAAGCCTATTATAGGTACATGGATGCAAATAGAGACCATACTCATAAGTAAAATAAATAAAACTCGCATGTGTGGACATCATATTGTCTCTCTTGTGTAAGAAACTGAAAAGTAAATAAAAGTGAAAGGTATAATTGATATTGTGAAAGGGAAAGAAATGTACAAAAGAATGTAACATAGAGCGAGCCAGATAGCTCAGTGGACTAAAGCCCCTGCTTAGGCCAAGTACAACAGCTAGAGTTCTATCCCTGCATATGGTGCTTGCCCTGCATGAGATAGTGATTAAGACTGGGTGTGATGGTACGCACCTGTAATTCCAGTGCTTGAGAAGCTGAAAATAGGAGAATCACTATGAGTCCAATCTGTGTAGCAAGACCCTATGGATCCTGTACTAAAATTTTTTTTTTAAAAAAACGGAAGGAAAGAATGGGAAAATATATCTGGAGCCAGGCATGGTGGCACATGCCTGTAATTCCAGCACTCAGAAGGCTGAGTCAGAAAAATCTTGCAAGTTCAAGACCAGTGTAGGCTACAAAGCAAGCGCAAGGCCAGCTTGAGCTGCATAGTGAGACCTTGTCTCAAAAAGACAACTATAATGCAGATAACAACATGCAATAAAGCAGCCATTGCTCATTTCCTATCGTCTTGCTTTGAAACTGTGTATCACTTTTGTTGTTTTTTGTTTATTTTTTATTCTCTTATAGTAATAAAAAAAATCCTCTAATAAACAAGACCAAAAATCATATTTGGACCTCATGCAAAAGAGGAATAAGTATTATTAGGAAAGAAATATAGTGGTTTTTTTTTTTTTTTTTTTGGCGTAACTGGGGATTGAACTCAGGCTCTTGCGCTTGCCAGGGAAGCACTTATCCACTGAGCCATCTCCCCGGCCCCAAGAAGTATAGTTTTAATCTTGACCTCTTGGAGTTCAGAATATAGACAGCAAAACAAAATTAACATAAAGGAGCACTGTAGTGAATAGGAGCCTAATGTTTGTTTATTTATTTATTTTTGCAGTACCAGGGACTGAACTCAGGACCCTGCACTTGCCAGGAAAGCACTTATTCTACTGAGCAGAAACTGATCTGAATTTTAACTTGTTCCTTCTGTAGCTGGATGACTTAGCGAAGGCCATTTTCCCTCTACGTCTCAGGTTCCTCACATTTAAAATAGAGATGCTAATATTTATTTAATGATATTGTTATAGTTAGTTCTCGAAAGGGTGATGGCAAGTTATATAAATAGCGTACCTGGAAAATAACATTAGCCCTTTAATTGATAGTTTTTCTTTATCAGTATTACTAACACAAATTAAATGAATAGTCTCTTCCTATCTCACCACACACAGGCCTGCGTACTATTCTAGTAGCTTCTATGTTTAATATTCTTCTCATGAGTGCAATAACCCCTACCTCCAGTGGTTTTAGAGCAATAGTATCCAAAATTTATAATCTCTTTCACCCTAGAAATTAATTCAAAGTTTAACACATAAAAAGTTTTTAATATATATTTGTTATTATTTAATTGTAAGAAAAAATATAAAATATGTTCAATGCAAAGGGTCTGACTTTCAAAATGGCTATGTTTAAACTTTTTTTTTTTAATTCTAGAGAGCAGCATCATTAGTATAAGTACTCATCGGAATATGTACAGTAATATTTTTATTGGATAAATTGGGCACCATATGGTGTGCTAGATTAGATGGCTCTAGTTCTTTATTAATAGATAGATGGGGCTCTAGAGTAATAGGTTCTTAAATTCATATGCTACTGAGGAGACAAATTTAGTGTATCATGACCTTGCTACTGGATCAAGTAGCATAAGAAAATGAACTGAAGTGGAAGAAATGCTTAGGTTGATCCAACAACCCTGATAATTGACCTATGTGGCAAGAGCAGCTCCGTTCCAAAAATAATCAACAAGATGATCAGTGCAGAATTGATGCTGTTATGGGTTACAGGTTATGAAATTTTTCCTTGTTAGCAAAATAACCTGTTAAGTAACCTCATGGGGGTTTTGAATAAACACTAAAGCTCTACTATAGAAACCTTGCACTTGAGAAGCTAGCAAAGAAAAACGGATCTCTCTGTAATGAGTTCTTGGCTTGGTCTTTCCTTTATAGCTCCCAAAGTCTTAGGGAAAATAAACAGCTGTCTGGATAAATGCTGACAGGATATCCCTGGATGAATAGGAAATCTTTTAGGAGTATTGAAGCAAATGATATGAATAGGAACTATGAGTAGGGGCAGAAAACAGAAATTTTAAGCCAAAGCCAAGCTTAAAGTGATCTGTTAAGTACTATTTAAGAGGGGTACAATGTTTAAGAGTAGCTGTTCTTTTACTCCTGCAAATCCAGGATACATGTGTTACCAACTCCTCAATTACCTGTTTTTATTCTACCTTGTTTTCTCTCCCAAACTTTGCTCATTCCTACTGCTACTAATTTAGATGGATATTACCAAGGTTCGGGCTGGGGCTGTGCCATCCATAAAAGTCATATAGACAAGAGCATTGCATGTAAAGGAAGGAGAGTCACAGATACTCTAGTAATATTGTGTTTTTCTACCAATGGAAGTCTTCCATGAAAAATCACCCAGCATAAGGACAAAACAGTTATAACAATACAAAGCTAGTAAGAATCCTGCATGCAGAGCACTGCTGATAATATAAACACTGTGTGTCTGTTCAGATCATCCTATATAGTATTTGTAACAATCTTGGATGTTTAGAGCTGTGAGCAGAATGTGAGGAAAATGGAGCAAAGGCTGGCTTAATTGGAGACATGGAACTGCAGATGCGCTATGATTTTTTTTTTTTGACATGATCGTTTGGAAATCATGCATATAATTTTGCAGGTATAACTGCTTCTATGAGAGCTCAAAATAATAACTGTTCTACTAAACTGGACACTAAATCTATTCCTTGGCTAATTTGGGGTCTTTTTGCCAGGCCTGGGGGAAGATAGAATTTTATTATTTTATTACCTTGATTATTTAGAAAAAATAGAATTTCTTCTCCACACAGTGGGAACATGACATGGGTGGCAACTAGGGAGGATGTACAGCCATAGGTAATGAAAGGAATATGCATTAACCCTAATAGTTTTTCACTTTATTTATGCAAAATAGGCATTTGAAATGTTAAACGTAATCATAATGGAAAGAAAATATTCTATTACTGGGTCTGCACACAATTCCTCATTTGGTCCTTTTCTTCCTTAAAATTTATTTATTTATTTATTTATATTTTAGGGAAGGGTCTACAGGGTGTTCAGGGTCTCACTACTAGATTGGACTTGTAGTGATCCTCCTGTTTACAGCYTYCCAAGAACTGGGATTACAGCATGCACCACCACGCCCAGTCTCAATCCCTGTCTCAGCATGTCCCAGGAGCAGGGCTGGCACGGTAGGCCCAGGGATGGAATCCCCTGGCCCTTGTGCCTGCTTGCAGGCACTTTAATTTGCTGAGCTATTTGCCTGGCCTCCTTTTTTTATTTTGTCTAGTTATTTTGCTGTTCCATAAACACAGACTTCTTTATATAAGTATTCAGGAGAGCCTTGTAGGAAAGCTGGGCTGCTCTTCTAGGCCTTCAGGCTCTTAGATGCCGTCGCTTTCTGCCCCATCGTTTGCATGAAGTTTCGTATTTATGGCACTGCTCCCAGTGGGGAGAGAAATGAGCAGGTGAAGCCAAAAGCGCATCTGTGACTTGCTCGCATCAGCTGGCCATGTGCGCATCATTTCCACTTCAAAGCATGCCCAGGCTGGTGGTAGTCGCTCCTTTGCAGCTTGTGCTTGTCAACTAGACAAACTTTCCTTTGATACAGCTGCAGTAGATAACACAGAACCAGTTGCAGTTTCTAGCTTTAGAGTACCAGAGACCTTCAAAGTTCAGGAACTGGGTTACTTATTGTATGAATGAGGCTAATGCAAAATTGATTTATTTAGTGTCTTCACTTTACACTATGCATTGAACGTCTATGTGGAAGGCTAACAAGACATAGATTATATAAGGCAGGTAGGTTGGAAAGGCTAAGTTTTTATTATGATTTTCCCCCTTTCTCCAGCATTTTCATTAAGTCTAGTTCATAGTAGGTTTAGATAAGTATTTATTGAAAGAATAGTAGTAACTGCTTAATAAATGTTTGCCAAATGACCTATTGAATGGATTAAGAATTTCAGAGACGATGGTGCCTGCGCTGCATTTTATAGCGCAAGCAGGAAGTGGGATGTAGGTAGCACCCCCAGGACACTGAAAGCAATGGGAAAGATGGGACTGAATGCTGTTCTGATTTGTAAATCTTTCCATTTGAACTAATAAGGTTGTTTCCATAAAGGAACATTCTAGAGCATTTAGTATTACTTTATAAAGAAAAATTTCCTTATTAGGTCATTAACAAATCTACAAGAGCAGGAAAAATTGTAATCTATTATTCTTTTTTATATTGTATTTATTTATTTAGTACAGGGTCTCACTATGTAGCTCAGACTCACAGTGATCCTCCTGTCTTAACCTCCTCATCGCTGGGATTACAGGCATGCATCTGTATGGGAGACCATGCCTGGTCTTGGTAGGCTGGACAGCTCAGCATGGGACTGGCATGCCATGCAGTACCAGGTATCAAACCCAGGTCCTTGCTCTTGCTAGACAAGCACTTAGAATGCCAAGCTATCTCTCTGGCCTATAATCTATTATTCTTAAGAAACTCATAGCTGTCTACATTTCTCAACATCAATTACTTGCTGTTCAGAAGTACACACCTGAATTAACTACCTTCCACTCACCCTTCATCACATAATCTACTGACAGCAGTCTTCTTCCTTGGAATTTTTCCCCATTGGTCTATGTAAAAGGTTACCATAAATGGAATGGAATGTTTCATGTAATAGTCATCTTGTTAATCCTATTATCCAACTATCAGGACACTGCATATGGATAGAAGGAAAGGTGAAAGAAGAGAAAGAGAAGGAGAAGGAGGAGGAGGAGGAGGAGGAGGAGGAAGAAAAAAGATGCTGGTAATAAAGGATAAGAGCAGCCTCAGTTCCTTGAGGATAAGGGATCAAAATAAATCCTTCACATTCCTGAAGCATGTCAATGCCATGAAATAGGGGGCCCTGAACCATTATGTTGCATTACACCAAAGAAGATAAAGCAAGATTTTCCGAGTTTATGTATCCAGGACCTAGGGCTGAGAATGTTGATTCCTTTGAATTTGACTCTTGTATTGTTAACCCTTTTGGCCAGAGTGAGGTGCCAGTGACTCGTATCCAATAGTGATGTCTGCCTCTTCCCTTCTTCGCCCTCCCAATTCCTTTTCCTTCCTAAGAGGGAGGATCTTGCCATGTTGCCAACGCTGGTCTTGAACTATCACGTTCATGGGATCATGCTGCTTCCGTCCCATGGTTCCCAGAGACTGTACACTCCTACAGTGTGCGCAACATGAAGATTCTTTCTCAACTCTTCAGTGACTCTCTGTGGGAGAAAATATTAAAAACTTTTCTTGAATTTTCACACACATCTAATAGAAATATTGTGCTTTGAATTTGTAGCTGTCCTTCGCTTTGATAATTTCAGTGCTTTTTATGTATGTGTACTAATTCATCTGAACACAGAAGAAAAGAGGCTGCTATCATACTTTCCATTTTAAAAATGGATAAATAAAGGAATACCCATGATATGGAGTTTGAGAATAAGCATTGGTTTATGTGTCTCAGGTTGAATAGGTATCCAATTAGCAAAGCAAATATGTAGCAGTAATAAACTGAAGGATTTGGGAAATCATGATTCTATTTAAAAAAAAAAAAATCTATTCACTTGTCCATGGAAACTTTTTGAGTACTTACTCTGAGCAGGTAATGTTTGGATCACTGACAGTGTAGTTGTGAGTTAAAATAGGCCCCACTTATCCTAATGGGCACACATTCTAGCAGAAGATGAGAGAACAATGTGATAACTTATGTAGAGAAATATTAGGAACTCTGGGATGCAGAATGACTACCAGGGAAGAGGACAGCTGTCCCCTTTGGTTCAGTGGTCAAGGGTGGGCTCTCAGCTGGTTGTCTTTGGCCTGAGAGCTGACTGCCAAGGCAGAGCCCTCTGAGGAAAGATCTGATAGAAGGGGAAAGAGCAAAGACAGCTAGTGGGCCACAGAAGTGCTTGTCTGTCAGAACAAGGGAAACCTTAGTGTCTGCGCAACGGTGAATGAAGGGGAGGAACCCCAGAGTGGTAAGGTCATGATCTCACCCTCCAGGGCCATTTTAAAGCATTTGGTTTTGTTCTTAGGCAATTGGAGTCCACTGGAAAAGTATAAGCAGGAGAATGGTAAGGACTGGTGACCAACGTGTAGTGGACAAGACAGTCTGACCTATGTTTCTTTTCTAAAAATATAAGCCTCCTTAAAGATCCATTTATCCAAATACATGCATACCATGTATTACCAATATGCAATGTCCTGGGGATTTAGAGATGAGGAAGATAGGTTCTTACCTTTGCTGAGCTTATATTCTGTTACAGAGAAATAGTAGTAAAGACTGTGACAAAAGTATAGTTTGATGAAACACAGAGTGGCAAAGTGGGGTGTTGCAGATTTTGCTGAGGTGAAGATCACAAGAGTGGTTTCAGCAACTACTATTAGTTTTGAGGTTCTTATTTTTATAACTCCTGATGCTCAGGAACTTCTTTCTTCCTTTTCTTCCTTCAACTGATTTTTATTCTCTTGTCCTCATATGTAATAATATGCAGAAACTTTTTCTTAATGCCTATCTCCAGAAAACACTTCAGACAGTCATTGCTTATGTACATTTTTTTTAATTTCTAGAATTGCTTATTTCCTAAACTTTCCCACATTTGTTCTATGTATTTCT
>NDGM011081469.1:0-12731 GCA_002564305.1 Octomys mimax | reverse complement strand
GAGACCCCAAGAGGCTGTCCCATAGTCACGAGGAGCAGTGCATGGGGCACATGTTGTTGACAGAAGCCTGTCCTGGGCAGAGGCTCCTGCACCCTGTCCTAGCCCAGGCAGGATAAAGGGACTCATATGCTCAGTCAGACAAGAGTAGGTGAAGCTGAGTGAAAGTACCTGGTCATTCTCAAAATCAATTAGTACACACAGCATCAACAGAAGAACAGTGAGAGAAAATGAGCAGGGACATCACACATCCTCTCACAGCCTTTGTCATCAAGGGCTAGGGCCACACACCAGGGTTAATAGGGAGGGCAAAGTGGCACTCGCAGCAAAGTCACTACTGTCACGTCATACTTAATCCCTATCTTTGTGCTCTTTACCTTAGGAATTACAAGACCTACTTGGTTGAAAGCAGAATACTTCAGCCTTTTTGATTTGTTTATGTTGGCATTGTTAGAGCCTCCATTAGAATTTTACTGTGATCTTAAGTCAGTTTGAATAGATAATGTCATAGTTTGGGGATTTTGCAAGGGGTACAGTACAATACAGGATACATTTTATGAGAATATTTTATAATCAACCAAAGGATCATATACAAAGAGCACAGGAAATTTCTCCATACACTAAAGACCTTAGAATCTAGCTCAGCACCTGGATCCTAATGTCCTACATGATTCCAGCTAAAGAACTAGAGCTCATTTATTTATTTGGTACAGGATCTTGATATGCAGCTCAGACTCATAGTGATCCTCCTGTCTCAGCCTCCCCAGTGCTGGGATTACAGGTGTCCACCACCATGCCTGGTTTCTGGGCTGGCACCATGCACTTAGCTTGTAACACAATGCCTCCCCCAAGTCCAACTGGAGGCCGAGAGCCCATGACAATGTCTTATGAGGGCCTGCTTCATGGATCTGTGCTGAGAAAGCCTAAAGATCAGTGGTGGACGTTATAAGGTCTACGCCAGTGGGATGAAGGCTCCATGCCAGCAGGCTGAGGGATCTGAACTTGATCCAGAAATCAACGCTCAAGGTAACAACCAGAGCTCCCCGCTAAACTATCACAGCCATCCTCAGCGACAGTGAGGTCCTGAGCTCCTCCAGCAATGAGGGAAACTTCATTCCCATCAGAAGAGCCAATGTGACAAGCTTTTCCATGAGGCTGAGCTGTGTACCACCTTCCCCTCTGGAATGGGGGAGCGGTGCTCAAGATGAGGATCAGAGCTCTTCCAAAATGAACCATAGCTATTCTCAGTGACAATGAGGTCACGAGCTCCTCTTCCAATGAGAACAGGAAAGCCATCAGAAGTTCATCAGGAAAGCCAGCATGACAAGGTCCTCCAGCAGAATAGCCCAAGAGAATCAGCGGCTTCCAACAGCCCCAACAGCTTCTCCAAACAGCTGCCCTAAAAGCTTCCCATCAGCTTCCCAGCTCTGCCTCTTACGCTGCTGGCAACTGTCCTCAGGTGGGTCTCCCACACCAGGAAGCATGCTAGCTCAGCTGGGTATAACACGTTGACCACCAATTAGCAATCCACTATAGGTGATAATTGTGAACTGAACTGTGTTCAATTTTCAGCATTTACATCTTTTATGTAACCAAGCTGGAACTTCTGGTAGGAAGTTCTTCTGTGTGCACTATCTCCCTAATGTCACAGAAGCACCCAGAAGTCTGTCCTGTTCTCATCTCTGCCAGTGCTGCATAAGTAAGCAAGTCTATGTCAACTAATTCCTCTGACGGAAGGACCACCTCTCTAGCATGAGGACAGAAAGTTGTATGCTGCTGACCTCAAAAGATTATCACAAGACTCAAATAAAGGAAAATGCAAAAATACACTTTTTGCTGGGTACCAGAAACAACAACAAAAAAGTAAAAAAAAAACAAAACAAAACATTTTTTTTTAGAGAATACAGAGAGCCCCTTGCTGGAAGCGTAAAACAATTTTAATAGTGTTAACAACCGCAAGCCCTCACTTTGGAAGTATTTCTTACATTAGGAATCTTACGATCAAAAGCAACAGAAATTACTTCCAACTCACGTAACAGAAGGAAAAGGTAGAGAGAGGACTGTGTCATAAGGACGCCAGCACTTCATGACATCTGAAACCAGCAGCACATCAATGTCCTGGGAAAGAATTGCAACCAATTACTTGTCCTCTCTCTTATTTGTGCTCTGTTAGTCTGAAGCATTTCTAAAAAAATATCTAAAGATAGATTTCTTCTGCTTCGTCTTGATTGAGGGTGTGCCTGCCCAGAGACCCGCTGTATCCATTTTACAGCCCCAGCCACCCAAAGACCCTCATCTTTCTTCAGTTTCTCACTGCAAATTCATGGAGAATCTGGCCCTGTCAGGTTATTCAAACCAAGGGTAAGGCAAATGCCTTGACTGTTGGGTGAACACTGCTATTCTGCCACACACTGTAGAGAAACCTTCGCCCTTCTTCCCCTCAAGCCCGTTCATTGAGTATTCAGTCCCTCGGCCCCTCAGCGGTCCACTATTCCTTTAACTTTCCAAATTACTTTCACATGTGAAAGACACAGAAAGTGTGTTATTTTAACAGATAGGCATAGAATTCCTCTGAGGGGTGGAACTGTTTTTATTGAGATGGGGGAAAAAGACACCCGGGTGGCCTACTGGGGAGAGAAGTGAAATCGAAGGGCGTTGGTATCAGCTGAGTGTCAAGAGCAAGAGTGGGTTGGGCACTGTGCTGCAGAAAACTGAACACAACGGAGCTCGAACCTCAGAGGACTGGGGTGGGGCAGCACGGGATGAGGAGGGAGATTCTGGGGGTCGAGTGGGGCAAAGCGAAGCAAGCCAGCAGTGCTGTGCCTCAGAGCTGCGAGGAGCACAGGATGCGTGGGGACCTTCTTGGTGGCATCACATCTCTGCCACTGCCCTCCTGACAAACACACGGACACACTTACGATGAGAATGCCTACCATGGGGGCTTTGCCTGCTTCTGTGTGGACAGTTCCGGTGTGAGGAGACTTCACCATGTCAGAACCAGATCAGTATGTGATGGAGGGGACATTCAGTGCAGCGCAGGGGGACAGATGGAGCTTTGCCCGGGATGAAAGGAAGGCCAGGAAGAAAGCAGCTGCCATTGAGCTAGGAATGCAGGGTTCCCTATAATCTTCCAAGCAATGGGTCAAGGAATTAAGGATACCATCCAAGCCCGACAGATAAGGAAACTGGAGACAACCATTCTTCCAATGTCTTGCAGGACAAATGTCTCACAGCAGAAGGAAAGCCTACTTGCCTCCTCCCTCTTGGGCTCTTGTGACTGCACTCAACTTATTTCTTTTGAATATTACCAGGCTGCCTGCTCAGGTGGCTATGAGAAGCCACTGAGCTGGAGGTCACTCACACATCTGGGGCTAGAGCAAGGCCAGCCCTGAGAATGAGAGGCACCCAAGGTGAGCTAAGTGAACGAGCTGTTACGCGGAAGGCTTCACCTGGCATCAGCCTATGTGGCGTATGAACAAATGTGCTGCAGTCACTGCGCAACTCTTTCCCCACCCCCAGGAGAGGAGGCTCCACCTGACCTCAGCTGTCTGCATTCGACTCCTGCCGCCATTTCTTCATCCTCCACCATCCTCCCTAGGGAATCTCAAAGGCTGCCCTGGACTGGGCAGATGGCAAGAGTTAAGAACTCATGGCACTAAGTGAGATGCTTTCAGTGCTTCTACTGAAGCCAGTGAGGTGACCTTTCACATCTTTAACCATTCATTTAATAAACACTTCTTTAATTCTTGCCTTGGAGCCAGGCCTAGAGTGGGTGATAGTCCTGTGCTTATGGGTAAGAATGAGGTGCCTAGAGGAAATCTTAAGACTATGCAAGACAGTGGACCAAACAGCAGTTCTCAGCGTTCTTTTCCTCCTATTGCGGTTAGTATCACAGTGACACACGAAGTCTGCTCATGGTTTTAACAGCAGGGTGACTAATTAAGCACCGGAAAACAAGCACCTCCACTGCTCAGGCGCTGAGAGTGAGTGTAAAGATGTAGTCACTTTGGAAAAGAGAGTGGCAGTTTCCATAAAACCTCAGCCTAATTTCCCTATAGATCAGCAGCTCCACTCCTGGGTATCTATACACAAGGGAGATGGAACCTGGTATCAAATCAGTACCTGCACAAACATGTGCGTACCTGCACTACTGGGCAGAGAAAGTAAAGTCACCCCATTCTACTGCCTGATGACTGGGCAAGTAGTGTACAACACGTCCAATAATTGAATAATGTTATTCATAAGAAAGGAATACATTACCTGTACATGCCACAACACATCTAATACTTGAAAACATGAAAGAAGACACAAAAGGCCATGAATCGTGTGACTTTATTTTTAAAAGAGTGTAGAAAAGGCAAGGGCATAAGACAGAAATGAAATAGTTTCTTTTCTTTATGTTTTTGTTTGTTTGTTTGTTTGTTTTGTAGGTAGGGCAGGGTCTACAAGGTCTCACTACACAGATTGGACTCATAGTGATCCTCCTGTTTCCAGCCTCCCAAGTGCTGGGATTATAGGCACACACCACCAAGCCCAGTCTCAATCGCTGTCTCAGCGCGCCCCAGGAGTGGGGCTGGCACGGCAGGCCAGGGATCGAACCCCAGCCACTGTGTTGTGCCTAAACAGGCGCTTTAGTCCACTGAGCTATCGGGCTGACCCTAATAATTTCTTTTTGGGGTGATAATTATCCTGGGATCAGGTGGTGATGATTTTACAACATTAATAAACTCAGAACTTCTGGGATCTTTATTTGAAGACGGTCAGTTGCACATGTGCATGAAATCTCACTTAAAAACCACTAACCGCATCATATTTCTATTTGTGCACAATCACGGGGAGATCAAGCCGGTGAAGAAGTGAACACTGAGCAGACCAGTCAGTGCGCCTCCCTGCTGCAGTTTCCTGCTCACTGTGACCCTTGCCTACTGGCAGGTCCTGCCTCAGCCTCCTTACATTAAGAATCAGCCTCAGTTATCACCTGAAAGAAGCTAAACTTCCACGAAAGATCCATGTTTCTCTTCAGCTTTCCTTCAGCAATCTGGTCCTATTTTATACTTTTTAGCTACTTTCTCCAAACCATATTTTGCTGTTATCGCTGAAAAAGTAATGATTCCTGGCTCTGCCTAGTTGGGCTCCATCTTCCACCTGTTAGAAGTGAAGGTAAAAGGTAGATAACTGTTTTGACCTTTCCTTTTTAGGGTCAAGACCTACCTGGTGAGCACCCTGCCACCTAACCTATCTTCTCCCTCTAGGATTCCCAGAGGAGCTTTTCCTAAAGACACAGGAGCATTTTGTGGATCAAAATACCATATTGAGCTGGGGGTGGTGGTGGACACCTGTGACCCAGTACTCTGGCAGGTAGAGGCAGGAAGATTGCAAGTTCAAGCCCAGTCTAAATGAGTTAGTGAGTCCCTGTCTCAAAATAAAGGTGGAGGGGTACTAGGGATGAGGATGAGGGTGTAGCTCCATGCAGAGGCCTAATTGCATGTAGCACAAACAAGCAAACAGACAGCACTGCCCCTTTGTCCACAGCTGCACAGGCCCAGGGGGACAAGTTATGAAAGACGAGGGGGAACTATGACTGAGGCATAAGGCTGAGCAGCTCCTCCTGGCAAATCTGACTTTCCATTGCGTGACCCGTGTGGGCTTGCGTGTGGAGAACAGTGTCAGCTGGGCAGGCTGTGTGTGACAAGGGACAGCACTCCACCCCCTATGGCTGAACCCCTTGTGGTCAGAACCCAAGTTCCAAGCACAGCGTGGAGTCTGGAAGTCCCCTTAAGAGGAAGCAAGTGTCCTGAGACCCATGTGGCCTTGGCCAACTGCATCCTACAGTGTACTTGCCGGGTGTTAGGGTGACAAGACTGAGCCAGGAATGGGAGAGATGGCAGGGTCTATGTAAATACAGCTATTCTGCTGTGATTTCTACTCACAGGAGGTCGAGCATTGGATCTCTAGAGTTGGGCTGATGGACTCTGCATCGCGCAGGCTCTTCCGACGGGACTTATGGAAAATGTGAATAATTTCATGTCTTAAATCTCAAGATTTTTCTCCACTCAGTGACCTTGACTTACAGCGAGCTGATTTCCTGCAAGCAGAATAGCACATCTTGTCTCTCTGCACCTCTGGTCTGTACATAGCCTAGTAAGGTGCTGCCATCCAGCATATGCTTTCTGAGCTCCCCAGTGCTGCTACTTAGAGCCATCTTGCTGCTCGCAGTAATTAGGGATGGATTCCTCAGGCCTGGCTCTGACTCCTAGTCCTCCAGCAGCCCTTCTGTTGCAGTTCCCGCTGAGCTGAACAAGAGACACATGTCGGCTTCACAGCTCAACCCGAGCTCCCATGGCAGGAAAACAGCTGAGCCAGCAGGAAGCATAAATAGAGGGGGAGGTGTCAACATAGCTATTTTTTAATCCAACATAGTAAATAAACACACAAGCTTTAATAAAGCCAGGTAGCTCTTTCTTTGAGAAGCCGGGGGAGGGGGGGTTGGTGGTGGTGGGGAGGCTTTAAGCTTGCCTGGGCCTCTTGATCATTCATTACAATAGGACTTCAGAAATTTTGGCATTGTTAAACACTGGGACAAAGGAAAATGTGTCCTTCTTCCTAGCCTTATTTAAAAAAATATAGAAAGTATGAGAATCATGAAAAAAAAAAAAAAGACAGATGGGAATCACAAAAATATACACAAAATGTCATCATCACCCATCAGGCAACAAGAGGAGGTTGTCTCATGAATTTGAAGAGAAAGTAATTTCTCCCCTTTGGATTTTATCCATGGCCCTCAGCTCGGTTCCCAAAGGCTCAGTTTCCCCCTCCACCTTCATCCGTCCTTGTTTGCTCTTAGTCTTTAATCTCAGGAGGGAGGAAGAGAGCAGAGCTACAATCAGGAGTCCACCACGTACAGGAATCGCACCACGCAGTAGGCTATCAAAGCACGGCAGCACTTCCGGTCCCTCCAGCTTTAAAGAAGAAGCTGAGTCTCGTGTTGAGAATGGCTGTGGAGTGGCTCCAAGCTAGTTCAGTCTGCCATGGTCATTCAGCTCAGTGGGAATCTCACCCCTGCCTCCGCTGCGGCCTCTCTTCTAGCTCCTTCCTCTTGCAACCCACTGATGTGCTTAGTCAAATGAACCCGGATTCCTGAAACAGACCAACTTCACTTCTTCTGGAGGGGTCTTTGCACTACTGTTCTGCCCACAGGAGATTGGACACTTGGTTCCCCGAAGTTGGTTTCTCCTTATCATGGAGTTCTTGGTGGAAAGCACCTGCTGGTCCTCTTGCAGTGCTCCTTGCCATGGCCACCCAAGCATTGTCCAGAGTACCACTGAAAGTAGTGTGCTCAGTGGGCAATCACTAGCCTGGCCTTTGTGTCCACTGCAGTGTTCACTCCATGGCTGCCTCAGTCCAAGGCTGAGCAGGTGGGCCCCAGACCGGGCCACTTTCTCCATTTCCACCCATTGCAGGCCTGCTCTGAGGAACAAGTGTCAATCACATGCCGGTGCAGAGTCTGAGCAAGCCTGCCTAGGGTGGGCTCGGAGCCGCAGCATGGGCTGTGGCTCTTCCTGAACTAACTTTGCTCTTTCCCTGTGGTATGCCCAAGCAGCTGATTTCATCCTATTGGAAGTCTCTCTCTGTTTACTCCTGTGTACTTTCTCCTCTGTGCTTCCCAGGCGCATCCCCAAATGAACCAGAATAGCACCTAAATCCAATTTGGAATCTACTTCTCAAAAGACCTGAGTGGTGCACTTTCTTGTGAAACACTCTGTTTTATCTTTTTTGGACTTAAAACTCTTTTTACTTTATCTCATTGAACTGATCTATTTAAATATTTATTTAATGTCTCTCTCCTATCACTGCTTCCACTTTTTCAATGGAATCTGTCTACTTTTTAATCAGAATGTGCTTGTGCTTCCCGTGTAGAGCTGGTGCAGGTACATAGCACTTAACTCCTTTCCCATCTTCTTCCTTTCCCCTCCCCCTCTATGTCTTGGTCCCCTCTCAGGCAAGATCTATCTCCCTACTATTATCTAGCTTTTGTTTTGCTCTTTATAATTCTGAGTACATGTGTCAGATTGATTTTATTCAACATTATGGTCTCTATTGAGTGTCTTACTCTCAGTGCTGAGAACGGAGTGCAGCTTGTGGTACATCTTCACTGCCCATGGATTTAGATGGCTATATAAACACTCTAAATCCAGCTCTTGCTTTTCAATCCTTTGCTATAGCATCTACTCTTCTAGATACTGGACACAAATCAGTGGACAAAGAAGGTAAAGTGTCTGCCACTTTGAGTTTATATTCTAGTGAGAAAAGGGCAGGTTATCACCAATAGAAAAGAATATACACTATATGGGAAGAGTTATAAATTATAGCACATAGTAAAGGAGTAAAGATTGAGGTGTAGGTGGGTAGAGAATATACGTCTCTGATAAAGTGACAGTTCTGAGCAGAGATATGAATGAAATGAGGGTGTAAGTTAAGCAGCTGTACGGCTGAGTAGAGGCTCAGTAGGTGGAATGTAAGCACGGAGACCACAGTACTCAGCAAGGGCACAGAGGAGCGCAAAGGTCAGTGAGGCTGGCCGTGCAGAAAAGGGGTGAATGATGGGAGAAGGTATGGTCAAGACGGGGCTGAGAGAGAACAACACGCCGCTTGTGTGATGTTGCAAGAACTTGAGATGGGGGAATTTTCCTGAAAAATGGAAACCGAATGGGTAACTGTACATTTTAGGACAATCACTGGTTACTACCACAAGGCACAGGCAGCAGCCTGCTGCGATATTCTGTAGATGTCTTTAAGGAGGGCAGGAAAAGTGGGATATATTTGGAGATACACAAATTAAATACCCAGGTTTTGGGGGAAAGAATCAAGGAGGATCCCAAAGGTTTGGCCTGGATTCACAGTAGGGTTGGTTGATTTCCCGGCTCTCCTCTAGGGGAGCCGAGCTGAGCGACGCAGGCAGCACGGCCGGAGCAGCTCTGCAAGTCTGCCAGGTGAATGAATGGTGCAGGAGTCCAGAGGGTTCATGGCAGGGATATGCATCCTGGCAGATAGGGGAAGCACAGGGGAGGAGAGAAAAGAGCGCAGGAGCAGGCAGGAAGGGTGGGGAGACTGCAGGCAGCCAAGAGATGATGGTCTCCGTGAGGCGGAAGAGGAGGTGGCCACGAGCTAGCAGGAGTGAGAAGCATAGAGCAGAGGCAGGGCTGGAAAGCGACTAGCCACATTCTTTCTTGGCACGATAAAATGAGCTTTCCAGTCCTGCATGATGCTCGAGGAGAAGCGAAGCCAGCTCGCCATCTGCCCGCCCCAGTGTCTGCCGCACCGTCTGCTAGCACCGAGTCTGTGCTGAGCTTCTGCCTGCTCAGGGTCTCCTTGCTCCTGTGTGGGAGGGCCCTGTCCCCAAGAGGACCAGTGCTGCACAGCAGGGGGTGGGGTGTGGGCAGCAAGGGAAGCTGCACCCAGACTTACGGCCGCTGCCATCACCCCAGGAACACGAGCGCCTCATAGGAGAGTGGGCCCCATTATGGGGCACACATCCCAGGGATCTAGGTTGCAGCCCATTGGATTCACCCTAAATCCACCCCCTCACCTACGGTTCATGGAGAAAGTGTCTGTCACATAACAGGTCCCTGGTGCCCAAAAGGTTGGGGAAAGCGCTGCTAAGGGGTTTTCTCCCCAGTAATGTATTAAAAGCTTTATCATATTTAGCAGCCATCTTGTTTTGTTCAAGTGATAGACTCATCGAAATTGAGGATTTCTGGGGTCTTACAGATGATCTAATTCAACACATTCTTATTCATTGTGAGGGATATTGCACCTAGTGGTTAAAGAACTTTGAAAGCCAGATTTACAGTTGAAAACAACTCTGAATTGCTCCAGGGCTCCCTGACTGCTGACCTAGATTTCTGATTCCACCGTACCATTATTTTCAGGTGTGTTCCTGGTTTTCTCTTGATGCATTTAGGGCCATATAATTTCTTTTTTTCCCTTAAGCCCTTCCTTCATTTATGTGCTATGGTAGTCTTCATTCCACCCTGGCTCATCAACAGCAGCTTGAAGCCTTCCATGATTTGTCAGAATTTGAGTCTCCCAAAGCAATCCCCAAATTGTGGCATCAAATTGGCACTTAGTCTCATCTATTGGTTGATGTCACCATCCAGTCTTCCCCGTTTGACGTCCCCACTGGGCCAGGTCATTGTTTCTGAAGCTTCTTGAGGGAGACTGAATACTGCCGTGGTGCAGCGCCCACCAGGGCACGAAAGTGTCCACGCTCAACCTGTTCTCTGGGAGCTCTGCCCTCCCCCTCTAGGGCTAGGACACCTGTGGGAGGGAGTGGTCCCTGCAGAGCAATGGTCTTCACAGCACATCTTTGTCACAGCACGGGGACTTGCATGCCCAGAGCCCACAGGGCTGCCTGTTAGGAAAGCCCTCTAGGATTAACTCAGCAAGCCTTTGTTGCAACGTTTACCTGTCAGCTCAGCACACTGCTAAGGAAAATGGGTTTGGTTTAGGACCTTCATATCATCAATTATATGACAGCATGGATGTGACCCTAGCCCCTCTAGCCTCATAAATATTCCCACCACGTCCCCAAACTGAATTCCTTCCTCTCATTTGGAAGGGAAAAACAGCAAAACAAGCAGTAGGAAGAGGTCACCAGGACAGCCCATCTGTAAACATCCTGGTTGGCCAGAGTCTCACACTGCCTTCCGACCTCTTTCACCCTCCTGCTCCTTTCTCTCTCCACACCCTCTACTCTCCTGATTTGGTGTCCTCCCTTCAAATCCCTCCTTATCCTCACATAAATCTATCAAAACATTGAAGCAAACTTTCCTTTTCTTTTTTTTTTTTTTTAAGTAGAAGTGTTGGAAGGCAGGAGGCCATTGGCCTCCTGAGTGACCCAGAGCTCCACGTTGGAAGCGATCCTCAAGGGTCCCCAGGGCTAGACTGCGCTCCACACGGGCCAGCCCTCCCTTCCCCCCAGCCGCTCCACTCCCCAGTCCTGGAATGTTCACGTCCATAGAGCATATGTGGTCGGCTATTCCTTCTGTGGGAAACTTACACCATTTTCCTCACACCAAGGTAAAGTTTTGTTTGCTGTGGCACTTCCCCCCAGAACTTCTAAATAGACTCCCTTGAACCCAGACGGAAAATCTCTGTTGCTTCTGATTTACACCACCTCTTCAGTTGTTTGAAAAGACTATTAGGACACCTATATGTTATGCGTTCTTATTTCTACATTAAATACTCTCAGTGCTCCAGCGTTCTTTGTGATACAATTTAGAGCTCATTTAGAACCTGATGCTTTCCACAGAATGTGTTCCAATTTGTGTCCTAACATATGTGGCCAACTCGCTGAACATAAGGCTCTGAATGACTGAGCAATAAGAAGTAATGAAGACATACACTGCAACTGGGTACATCTTGAAAATCTCATATTAAATGAAAGAAGTCAGTTACAAAAGACTGAATATGAAAAGTGACTTTTATATGAAATGTCAGGAAGATGTAATTAGGAAGGGGGAGCTTAGCGCAGTGATTTTCCAGGACTGGGGATGGAGAGGGTGGGGGAGGAAGGGAGAGCTGGCTGAACAATTCAGGGTTTTTCTTTGGGATGCTGAAAACATGCAACCATGGGTTGCACCCTGACTCCACAGTCCTGTAAGGACGCTCATTCCGTGAGTTCTGGCTGATTCAAAACTCAATAGAACAGCTAAAACAAACTCATGACATTGAGAAGTAAAAGCAGTGCTCCGAGGCAGAGTGCCTTGAGCTGTCACTTAAATTTCTCTCTTCCACTCCATGAAATAGACAAGCTGACAATGTCTGCCCCACGGCCTGGACGCGGGGGCCGAGTCCTTCCTGAGGCACCGCACCTGTGAAAGCCATGAGGAGGAGCATCTCTTACGCCCTCACACGGGTTCCTAACGCCATCCACTTCTTCACTTCTTGGTTACACATCTGTGTCACCCAGGACGGTAAGAGATCCTTGAAAAGAAATCTATTACTCAACTCCTGAGAATTAAGGGGCACTCACCGCACGGAATCTAACTCTTCCCCTCCTATTGAAAGCACTACTACAGTTTTGTTCCAAGAGGCTTCACAGTTGCGACAGCAAACCACATCTTAAGGATAACACAATTGCTCTTCCCCTGCGCGCCGCTCGCGTCGCCCCTTTAGCAGGGTACGTCTGGTCCAGGCTACTGTGCTCTAACCTCAAAGTTCGCAGCTGAAGTCCTAGGAGGAGGCGGCCCACGAGGGCAGAAGAGCCTCACTGGGGAGCCCCGTGGCGGCGGGCCTCGGCCTCGGGCCTCGGCTCCGGCAGTGCGCCCCGCCAGCCCCTCACCACTCCTCGTGCGCTTCTAGCTCCCGGGCCGCTCCTCCGGCCCCCCGGCCGCTCCTCCGGGCCCCCGATCGCTCCTCCCGGCCCCCGGCGCACCGGGCACCTGCGCGTCCCCGGCCTCCTTCCCCCGCCGGCACACCCCGTGCTCCCCCGCGCTTCCGTCTTCACGGCCGCACGAGCCCTCCAGGCCGGGAGCGCGCGGTCCTGCCTCAGCCTGTGCGCCCCAGCGCGCTCCGCGGTCCTCTCCTGCGACCGCCACGCCCCGGGCTCTGGCCCACGACGGTTGCGACGCCGAGTGGCCGCAAGGGCTGGGAGTCTGCCGACCGCGAGCGGCTCCGAGGATGCGGGATCGCCCGCCCGCACACGGAAGCCTCTGCGCGCTCGCCCCGCCCGG
>NDGM011081465.1:0-17573 GCA_002564305.1 Octomys mimax | reverse complement strand
GCTTTATGCTCAGTGATCATTTTCTGGACCGAATCCTTCATCTTTCTTTTACTCCTCTTCTGACGCTCTTATGGGTCTCCTTGTTTCTGGGTAGATGTCTTTAAACATTCTAATCACTTGGTTTGTGAATTTCTCCATTTCAGTGTCAGTGAGAGCAGGTAAGATGAGAAATTTTGGGTTTGCCCTGTTTTCACACATTGGTATTGTTTTCATGCTGAGGTTGGGGATCACGAGCGGTAGGAAACACCTCTGCTGCTGCTGTGATAGCTCTCTGGTCAGTGTTTTTCCCTGGGACACGACCTCGACTTTGGCGGGTGCTGGTACAGTGCACCCCTCCACCTCACGTAATGTCACAGGAAGAGTTTCAGTCACTGCATTGCAAGGAGTGGAACACAGCCTCGTACATCAGTATCTGCAGTGCTGGCACACATCTTCCAAGCATCCAGCCGGCACCACTGCTTCTCATAATCTAGGATGGGACTCCCCCTGATTTTCTTTTCAATGTACTCTATAGTCATATATACCTATTTCTATAACAACACAGAAATCAGCTGTTTTCTATAATGGACATGTGTGAGTAGTTTATAATGTGTTATTATCTCCAGGTGAAACCACAATACACTGCTTCTAACAAAGTATGGGTTGAGGACAGAAAATTGATCTATAAAGACTGAGCAACAGTAATGAAAACACTGGTAGAATCTGATGGGGAATCAAAACCATTTAAGGAAGGAATTAGAGGGAAATGCAATGGAAACATTAATTCTGCTTGTACTGATGTAAGACTTCCACACTTTATCCTGCTCTTCCCCATGACAATGATAAAAGTTGTCTTCTGTTTCAGTTGGGCTTACAGTAAGAGTTCAAGTTCTGGCCAGATGTTGTAGTGTGTTGCTGTAATCCCAGAACTCTGACAAGAAAAATCAAAGGTTTACACATTCAGACCACCAATCTGGGAAACTTAACAATTTGATGAGACCCAATCTCAAATTAAAATAAAATAATAAATAAATAATACTAAAGAGGGCTGGGTACTTAGCTCAGTGCAAAGGTGCTAATTTTAATCCTGAATACTGAAAAACAAATATTATAAGAGACACTTCTGTGAGAAGATAAGTCATTGTACCAGGTCCAGTACATAAGCTTATCATGCACTTTCTTTACCCTGTGCTTTCCATGTTCACAAGTGGTGTGGTGCAGGTGACTACCGAAAGTTCATAGAAAGTGCTCACTACAGGCAGAGAACGTAAAATTCTCTCTAGCTGATACAGGGCCCGTAAGACAAAAGTGGCAATTCAGTGGGACTCTGTCTTAGTTACTTTTTTCATTGCTAGGACAAAATACTCAACACCCACAAGTGAAAAGAGAAAAGGATTACTCTGGCTCACAACTGATAGAGGTTCCACTTTATAGTTGGCTGCCTCAAAGACAGGGTGGATAACAGATGCAGATGGAAGAGGGATAGCAGTCCAAGTCAGAGGAGACAGGAAGCAGCAAGCAGTAAACTCGCCTTCCTTCTTTTCTCTGTGCATTCCAGCTAGGTTACAGATGTGCTGATTGGTGCCACCCTCTCCCAGGTTGAGGCTTCTCGTTAGCCACACCCATCATAAAGTTGAACCAGTCAATGAGTAGTCCAAATATTATGCCCTTAATTTATATTTAGACATCCTCAGTGGACATTAACACACCCTTAATGCAGCCACCTGTGAAAAATTCCACCTACAAACATGTGAGACTGTGGCGAAATGTTGAGATGGAGCCATGGAAGTTCAGGTCTCATTGCTGCAGACTAAATCAGTGACCCTCCAGACAGGGTAAAAGGACAGGGAAAAACTTCACTAGCAATAGGTTGGCCAATGTGAAAATGAAGATTTTCACCCTTGTAAAATGTCACCTTGCTTAGGAGCTATGGGCACAAGGCTAACATAGGAATATATCAAATGGGTGGACATCTAGGTAGCTACAAATATTTGTGTGGTCTTTCGCTGAAGCACCACCTTGCTCTTACCTGTAGATCATCAGAAATCCTAAATTTTGGAAATCTAAAGGAAAGTTCCTGATTAGGAAGTTTCATGACTTCTGTCTTCTCAGTTCCGTTTCCAAGAGGTAGGTGATTCTGCAGTTGATCTTAGGGAGCCAGAAGGCATCTTTCCTCCAGGTCAGAGAGAGGTTACACTTGTGAAAACAGCTTTTAACCCACCAGCTTCAGCATCAATTCACTGAGGTATCAAAGATCAACATCTCAGAAGATTATTATAGACAAATACACCAACAAGCCCAGTGTCTTTCCCTTTTGGCAGTAGCATTGAATCTTGATCATCTTGTGCTAACTGGAAAGGGCCGAGAGGAAAGCACTGGAAAATGACAGGTACTGAACACACACAATCACAACCAGCAATGGAAGTGATGAAAACTGAAGTTCAAGATCCTGCAAGATTGACAGTGCAAATAAAACAGGTAGAGTTTATGGTTTTCCCAAGACAGCATATAAAAAATAATGAGAAACATTAGGACAGGTTTTTAAAAGAACAAACTACAGCATTATGAAATATATTCCCTGGAATTCATATGTTGAAGTTCTAGCTCTACTAAATATCTCAAGTATTATCTTATTGGGGCAGAAAGGTATTACAGAGATAGTAAGTTAAAATGAAGCCACTGGATTGAGATTGAGCCCGATATAACTGGTATTATAGTAATAAGTACAGAAGCAGACTCATTTATGGAAAGTACACTATGTAAATATGAAAACAAACATGACTGGCATATCCTTCTTTAAACAGTAGAGTGATCCGATATGTTTAGTACTTTGAGGTCACCTTTCTGACATCCAGAAACGTAGAGAATATATTTTTGCTGTTCCTAATACTGAGTTTGTGGGACTTTGCTTTAGCAACCCTGGCACCTTGAGCTTAGTGCAGATCCAACTCGGATCTAATTGCAAAAGCTGAATTGACTTTATGCTATTATCCACATTAGAAAATAAATGAGTCTCTAAAAATGGCAACATTTTTCAGAAAATCTATTACTTTTTCCACCCAATATCAAGATTTTAATGAAAATTATACAAAATTGTTTCAAGTCCACTAATAATTTAAATTTTAAAAAACACCTAAATGTATTTTAAGGATACTCTTTTGCCTGTGCTGCTGTTAAGTTAACTGTGATTCATATGTCCAAGAAAATAGGGTGGACAATTTCATCAGGAAATTAGAAAAAGTAACAAATCAGTCCAATATAAATGATACCATTAGAAGTATACAACCTAAAGTAAATAAGAATCATATAAAATTTTAAGAGACAATAGGCTCAAACTGAAGAAAATGTTGATGAACTGAAAATCTGGTCAAAGAAAATATACACAATTTATGGCAGAGCATAAGGAAAAAATAACAGAGAACAATTTGATATAACTGTCTACATGGAATAGGAAGCAAGAAGGGCAGGCAAAAAGAATTACTAGATGAATAACAACCGAATGTGTTCTTACTGTGGCTTCAAGCCAAGTTCATCTTTAAAAGGGAACAAAAACACTGAGCAAGACCAACACACAAAAAATACATATGAGTGGATTGTAGTAAAATTAGTTAAGCAAATCAAAGACAAATTTGAAAAATATGAGTTGAACAAAGAGTCATCTTTAAAAATAGAGAAACATGAGGGGCAGGGAGTTAGCTCAGTGGCTTAAGTACCTGCCTAGCAAGCACAAGGCCCAGAGTTACAACCCCAGGACAAACAAATAAATAAATAAATAAAAATAAAAATAAAAGATTGCTACATTATTAGTGGCCAGGGAGATGGCTCACTAGAATAACCACTTCCTTGGCAAGTGCAAGGACCTAAGTTCAATCCCCAGTTCTGAAAAAAAAAAACCAGAGAAACATGTCTGAAAGATAAATTCCAAACATGAAAGAACATGGTCAGAAAAAGAGCAAAGAGTCAGGACCTTTGACAAGTGACAACTCTGAGTGCCTTCACTTGTGAAATTTGAATACATGTACAAGAGATTGTTATAAATTAAGTCATTTCTACACACCAAATAACATGATCACAGAAAGTGTCACCATCAGAGGAACACTGAAAGAAAGAGAAGGCTATCAGGGATCCAAACAGGGAGCCCTCAAGATACACACAAACACAGTAATGAATGAACAGCAAGGATACGGTGGGGGATCAAAACATGTCTAAGCGCAAGAAAACAGAACAAAGCAAAAAAATCTACCTTAATATATTAGAACACCCATTATTACCAATAGAAGTGTGAAGCATGTGGTAGTATTTTGATTATCTGGAGAAGGAATAATGACAAAGTGTTTTTTATCACTTATTTATTCATTGTATCTTTTCAATCAATCCTTGCTAAAGTTTTATAGCAATTTCTGTCAAAGGAAAACTGCCCTTGTTGACAGCAGTTATCTGATCTGCCACTATGCAACTTCTGGCGGTTCCCCAAAGTAAAAAAAAGATCATAAAGAGTAACTGTGTTGAAAGATTTCAGGACATTGAGGAAACACTCACCCTTTATTTAGGAAAAACCCAGATCTGCTTCAGAAACTGTCAGAAACTATGGGTTAAGACTTTTGAAGGAAACGAGAGTATTTTAAAGGGGTTTAATGACAGTGTGTCATTCAATGTAATGGTTATTTAAAAATGTGAACATCCACACTATTTTTTATCTTACTGCATGCAGTCCAGAGGTGGGTTAAGTACAAATGATTTTCACTGCATAAACACTAATGACAATGTCTTCTGGAACTATCCATGAACACACACACACACACACACACACACACACACACACACAGTTTAAAAGAGAAAGAGAGATGCAAGACAACTTCTGCTAAAAACGTACAGATGGTCAGTGTCAATACAATTCAATTTTTATGTTGAGGATGTTTAGAAACATAATTCCCATCTCTGTATTCTCACTGCATTTTGAAATAAAGAGACTGAGAAATTCTTTAATAATCGTTTAAACTGATCTCACCCAGAGCCGACAATCTTATTTAGTATGCACGGCTCCCTGATCACTTTTCTGGGCAGCAGATTTCCAGCATTATAAATGTTTGGGAGGATTCTACTGAAGAACAGGAAGATGAAAATAAAACATAAATAAATCTTGACTATGTGTGAACAGACATAAACATTCAACAATAAAGTCTACTAAATTACCTCAGATCTGATTTAAAATGAATGTCTAGATTATTTTTAAGTATCATTAATGGTTCCACTATAGTGGAGCCTAGAAAAAAGATACCAAGCTGAAGACAGGACTTGGGCTTCTGATTTTCTACATATAGATTTTTATTTCTTTTCCAGCATTCTTAATTAAATACTATATTTTGATGATATGATTCTCATTTGTTTTCAAATATATCATTTAGTATAGATATAATGTTAGATTTCAACTCAATTCTTGAAATATATACACACACACATAATTTGTATGTGTATGTGCATGTAATTTGACTAATTCAACTCAATCTGGTTTTAAATTAAAGGAAAGAAGTAATGCTCAGTCTAAAGTAGATTATTTTCATTACGATCACTCCAAAGGGCTTCAACATAAGAAATAGTGTACTTTGCATACAGATTAATATATGAGCTTTTCAACACATAAATATTTCTGAAATTTTCAGGTTCTAAAGAAATTGAAGATGTAGCATTACTTAAAATCAATTATACTAAGTATTCATCATCTCAATATATTACTGAGAAATAGAAATTATTAATAAAAACATTATGAGACTACTGATTCTTCATTTCATACTAAAGTCTAAAGTAAAAAATACTGTTTTACATATAACATGTTAGTAATGTTAGCCCAATACTTAGATTATAACCAGAAAACTTACTCAGTGAATTCCAGTGAAAATGATTCCACATAGAATCATACTTGAATAAGTTGATAAGCGAGTGCTTCCATAATTTCATATTGAGTACTGTGCATGGCCATGAATGCTTCCATGTGTGTAACATATTTTTTAGTAAAATGAAGACAATTTTGCCATTTTTCCTCATTTATTTATTTATTTGGTACAGGGTCTCACTACCCAGCTCAGACTCACAGTGACCCTCTTATCTCAGCCTCCTAAATATTTGGATTAGAGGAGTGTGCCACCACACCCAGTTTTGATAGCCAGCATGGCATGGGCCGGCATGGCATGCGGTACTGGGGATCAAACCTGGGTCCTCACAATTGCCAGGCAGGCACTTAGGCTGCTGAGCTATCTCGCCAGCCCCTGAGGTTGTTTATGATAAAAGACAGAAACAAACAAACAAACTAGGATTGGGGTACCATGTTCATAGGAACACAATTTGTCACAGCTAAATCTTGGAAACAACCATGATGCCCATCAAGTGAGGAATGGATAAAAAAAGATTTGGTGCTTTTATACAATGGAGTATTACCCAGCTACAAAAAAAAAAAAAGAGATAAACTCAAGGCTTTTATAGGTAAATGGATGCAGCTAGGGATCATACTCATAAGTGAAGTAAACCAGACCTGCATGTATGAACATCATATTTCTCCTTTGTGTAGGAGCATAAAAAATATTAAAAAGCACAATAGATACCGTGAAGGGGAAAGAAACTGTTTGAAGGGATGGGACAGCTGGGATGAGGAAAAGAAGAAAAAAAAAAAAGGAAGGTAGAGAAATAGAGATATATGCATGTATGCAAGAGAGCCTGGATAGTTGCACTGCTCATTTCTGTGGGGCTCTTTGCAGGAGCCATTAATGCTTATTTTTTCTCTTCTCTTTAATTTTTTGACCAATTTTGCATGCTTTTATTTGGTAATCTGAACAACTACTTTGAAGGAAATGATATGCAATATAACAACCGTTGTTGAATTCCTATCAGTTTGGTTAGTGGAATTCTGTACCAGTTCTAATGGGTGGTGTTTTCCAACATATTGTTTGAATTAATCCATCTGTTGACATCAGAGCGCTGTACACAGGCCGTGTCTTCTGGCTGTGATTCCTAGTCTCTTTGTATTCTTTTAGCTTTGCTTCAGGTCTACCTACTGGCAATAAAACAAATGATTTCATGGAGAACTATGATGGGAGAACTATGCCCACCTCTCAGTCGAAGTGAACAGTGCAGTGTCACACACAACTTATTTCTAGTCCTTACTCTTGTTATTAGTTTACTTGGTTTTCATATACTCCATACCAAGGGACAAACATTTTAAATGGGTTGTGTTATTTGTCCTTTGCACGTGACTGATAGTTCAAATGTGTGGTACCAAAAGTGTTACAAATAGCAGTGTTGGTTGTTTCTATTTGCACTTATTTGTCATAAAACCATGGTTAACAAAATCTTACGGACAAGGCACACCTCTATCACACTTTCTGTGTGTATGTTTGCACCAAGTTTTCCATGTACATGTGAGCACAGTCATGCTTCAGTGAGCACACAAGTTTGGACTTCTGTCTATGTTTGATGTGAGACACAAGAGGCTTGTTTGGAATGTGAACAGGACTTTATTCTGCAATATATAATTTTTTTCTTCACACATGTGATTTATTTTAACCATTCATTCAAACACTAATTTATGAACCTTTTTTTACTATTTTGTTTGTCAGTTATTATTTATCTTACATCTTCTCCTCTGGAGAACATGCACTCAAGGTGTAGAGTTTTGCAAACCCCATAAATGTTTTCCCATTAGGTCCCAGGATCCCAGATGGAATCACCTCGTCCATCCTGTCATCTAAAGCATGTTCTGACTCCGGGATTGTGGAACTGATGCAGTGCTCCACGGAGGAGCTGGATGGCCTCTGCGTGGAATTTTGAGCAATAAAACTGCAGAATATGCAGCAGATAACAGCAAAAAGTGCTGGGATAATTGCCAAAGCAATGATCAAAATTAATTTCCATGATTTTACCAACTGAATCTGCAAGCTATTCTTGCTTTATCTGCTTGCTTGAAATTATTTTATAGAGTACATTTGAATAAAAGACAGAATCATGTCTTTCTCTACTCTCCACTTCCATTAAATCTGTCTTCTATGTGATAAGAATTTCTATTATATATATATATATATATATATATATAATTATTATTATTGTTTGTTTTAAGGAAGGGTCTATAGGGTATTCAGGATCTCACTATTAGATTGGATTCCTAGTCATCCTCCTGTTTACAGCCTCCCAAGAGCTGGGATTACAGGCACACACCACCACACCCAAACTCAATTGCCGTCTCAGAGTGCCCCTGGGACGGGGCTGGCACAGCAGGTCCAGGGATGAACCCCTGGCCCCTGGGCCTACTTGCAGGTGCTTTAATCTGCTGAGCTATTTGGCCAGCCCAAAACTCTAAAACTTTTGCCAGATATTATTATTACTATTACTATTCTTGCTATAATATTTCTTGACTTCTGACCATAAATTTTCAATTCAAAATTACTCCATTTTTCAAATGTAAGTTTGCATCTTCCCCATAGAGGCCAATATTTTATTAAAAGTCTAAATCGCCATGATCAAACACGATATATGTCAATGTATTCTGTGATGGTTTATGTAGAAAATACTAACGAGAAAGGATCACACAATAAATTCAACAATAAATAAGTGCAAAGGGCCGGCCAAATAGCTCAGTAGATTAAAGTGCCTGCAAGCAGGCACAGGGGCCGGGGGTTCAATCCCCAGATCTGCCACGCCAGCTCCACCCCCTGGGGCATGCTGAGAAGGCAATTGAGACTGAGTGTGTTGACATGTGCCTGTAATCCCAGCTCTTGGGAGGCTGTAAACAGGAGGATCACTATGAGTCCAATTAATTTGTGAGAACCTTAACACCCTGTGGATCCTTCCCTAAAATACAAAAAAAAAAAAAAGTACACTTGATAAGGTAGCAAGATAAAATTAAATATAAACAATTATTTATTTACATATTAAAACATCATATTCCAAACAGATTAAAAGTACATGATAGTAAATGTAAGTAAAATATCTCATATTGGTACCCACTATCTAAAATCTCAAACTGGAAAAACAAAAACTATCATTAATAAATGATGAGATATAAAATGGTGAGATGCAAGTGAAGGGAAATGCTTAGACTACTATTATCTTCAAATTGATATAAAGATTCAACCAAAGCACTCATAAATCAAGCAACAATTTTATCATGAAGAAATTGACAAATTAAACTTCATAGCTTGAGAAAAGAGAAAGAATAAACAGGATTGGAGAAAGGTGCAATGTGAGGGACTCAGAGTTTATGACTCCAAAACTATGCAGGACATAAAGTAGCCACGACATGGTGGCCCTGCTGAATTATTCAGAGTTAAGTTAAAAGGAGGGCAGGGAGATCAAAGGACAGGCTCACAGGCACACATTTCTTTGAAGTTTGGCAGATTTGCCAAGTAAGTAAATGCAGAACGGGTTGTCCTTTAAATACTGGACATTATTGTGCAGCAAGTTAACTTCTATCTATGCATTCATTGTGTCCTCACAGCTACAGCCAAATAGGCTGTTGATGTGAAAATTTAAAAAGCTTCCAACTCATACGGGAGGAGATGCGGGATTCAGTCTCTGTGATTTAGGGTTATGGAGACATTTTTATAACAATTCCAAAAACATGCTTTTTAAATCATTCGTATTCTTTATTTCTTTGATAAAATGATCCAACTGATAGGTATTTACCTGCATAAAAATGAAAAGTGTGCTTATTCTAAAAGAATGTAGAGTAATACTTACCGGTGGTTTCATTATTATTTACACTAACTGGACGCCATTCAGCGTTCTCCATTTGGTGAGTCAGGTGTGGTGCCAGACATGGACAACAGTACATCACTCAAGGACCAGCTGAAATTAATTATAGATTCTGGGAACAAAATAGTTGAGTTTCAATTCCCCTTACGAAGTATTAACTTTTCTTGTGAACTGAATGGAGGCAGATGCCAAAAGTCCCATAGAGTATGATTCCATTCTTAGTTTACTCTGGAGGAAAAAAAAAAGCCATCAAGAGAGAAAAGAGACAAGTGGTCTACTCAGGACATGCGGGTCTGCAGAGGACTTCTCAGATGAGCACCAGACCTTTCTTTTGCATCGTGGATTCTGCATTCTGTTTGAGGAGGCAGGCAACTGTCCCCATGTGTGCGTTAACACATAAAAGTTCGCATTTCAAAGTAAAGGAACTTAACAACTCTATGTTTCCATAAAATAGTACTTTGACTAAACATTGCAAGATAAAATGAAAGGAATTAATATCTATATACATATACAGCCTCTATTTAATTAGTTTTTCATTAGGCTATGGCTTAGTAAATTCAAAACTACTTTATCTCTATACCAGGGATGAACAAATAAATAAATATAAAATGGATTACAAGAAGCAACTTCTTTAATAGAGTAAAATAAATTACAAATAAAAATGCAAACATCTTAACTCATAAGTATCCCTTTAGGTAAAAATACAGATATAGGCACACACATATATCTCTGCATAAACTAATATACCTGTACTTATTTGCCAGCTCTGTTCTCTAAGTGAGTTTAAAATCAATACCATTTAAGAGCAATTTGTGTTCCTAGCATTCAGGGCTTAGTTTCTAAATAGCAAATATCATTAAAAATTGTTTTAACTCATTGACAAAGTTCAATAACTAGTGATCAGGGAAGAAAGAATCTAAGAAGACCCAAGAAATCATAGTTCTATAGTAGAAAATTTTCTACAAATGAAGAGTCTTTATTGGAAAAAATTAAAACTGAAAATGGCTTAAATTATTCCCAGTGATTATAACTGGAAATTATCAACAAAAAGTAAATGTATATGATCGATATACACTATCCGATAAATATATATTTGCAAAAATTATGTGGCAGACAGAGTCAGGTCTTCTTTTCAATGAAGTTTAATTAATAAATACAGAACTAATAAAGTAAATAGAAAAATACTATATAATATCGTGGAAATAAATGCTCCAAATAAGATCTCAAACTGTATGCTAAAGTTGGTATGAAAAGAAACAGGACATTTTCATACTCATGAAATGTGGTGTGTAGTATTTACTCATTGGAAACAAAACAATGGCCTCCAAGCAGGAACCTGGGACACAATCATGAATTGATGGAACTTAATCCCATTAGAAACAAGACTTTCCAATGCCATGCATAATCTGACATCATGCCCTGGGAACTGTGGCAATCTTGCCAAAATGTGCAAGTTTAATATACTTATGTACATTAAAGGCAAATAAAAAAGCAGATTATTCTAGAAAATAGTCAATGAATAGTTTTCAAAATTCACAAGTTAGGATAGGTTTGTATGAAAGTCAATGGAAAACTAAGAAACCAACAAGCATTATGGGAAATCTAAGATAAATAAGTAATAGTAGGAAAATCTGACAACTAAATGGAATGTAGAATCCTGCACTGAACCTTAGAGGAAAGAAAAATTTGTAGAAAACCTAGTGAACCCCAGTGTGCTGTGCCAGCCCTGCCCCCCAAGGCATGCTGAGACTGTGACTGAGACTGGGCATGGTAGGGTGCACCAGTAATCCCAGCGCTTGGGAGGCTGAAATCAGGAGGATCACTGTGATCCGATCTGTGTAGTGAGGCCCTATAGACCCTGTACTAAATACATTAAAAAAGAAAACCTAAGGAAATTCATTAATTTTAGCCCCATTAATTATACTGTAGCAGCACTAATGTCTTGGTTTTGATACCATATTACGGATGTGGAAGATATTAATTCTAATGTAGAATAAATGCTGCATGAAAGAGAACATCAAAACACTTTGAAACTTTTCGTTAAGTCTGGATCTTTTGTCAGTTTAATTATACTCTTAATACTTTATGGGTGTCTAGCAATGGATAAGCCATGTACTTCTTTTCAGCATGTGTATTCATTTATAATACAGTGCTATCATCTGTGATGGGTGAGCTGACTTCCGGTTTTAATATCCCATGAGCAAGATGTGATGATAATGATAAATGGCCAACTCTATTAACTGGAACAAAATAATGAATGGGTGCGTTGAGAAACTGATGGATTGACTAACAGATTGTCCCTTCATCGAGGATATGGACTCAGTCTTCAGGTCAGCATTTTCACTCATTTTTGTAGATGAACTGTTCTAGTCCATTAAGAAAATCAGGGTCATTGAAAAGTTTGCACCTATTCTAAGACTTTATTAACCTTCATATTATTTTTAGTACTGCTTGCATTTCATTTCTAAAACAATAATTTGTCTCGTTTCTAATTGCAATTTGATTCTACAATAAGCTATTAGATACCACATATTTTCATATAATTTAACTAAGAATGGACTTTTAACTCTTATATTTGACAGTATTGTAACAAGATAAATATCAAAACAACTTATATTTACATACATACTTTTACAAATACAAACATTTAAAAGGAAAAAATAAATTTTTCTGTAAATCTACTAGTAGAAATGGTCCATTTGTGATGTTATGGTTTGTTTTGGTTCATGATACAGGAGGTAACATCTGAGCTTCACATAGATTTCAACCACAAAACTGAATCCCTGGCTTTATTTTTTCCATATTACAAGGACTACTTTATTCACCAGATTCTGTGATGTCTCATCATAAAGTACCTCATCGCAGTTCCAAGACCACTTCTTCCATCATTTGCTCTCCTCTTTCCAAGCACATGCTAGTACATTTTATTTGCCCCACTTCACCCTTGTGTAATTAAGATTTCCATAATCTATGACTGAAGAGTTCATGGATAACAACCTATGTGGCTGAAATTTTTTTGTCTTTGGAATTACAATAGGCTGTGCACACCTGGAGCCTCCACAAGAAGAGAAGGTAAGGCAGAAAGATCACAAATTTCATCCCCTTCTGGGCAAGTGAGGAAGAGTTTGTCTTAAGATAAATAAAATGGTTTAGAAGGGCTGAGAAGCTGGGTATGGCTCAGTAGTGGAATGCCCCTGAGTTCAATCTTCAGTACACACACACACACACACACACACACACACACACACACAACTGTTGGCACATAATTAATCTTCGGATTTCTGCGAATGAAGATTTAGACATTAAAGGTATCCATTCTGAAAAAAAAATCATTATAAAACTTAGACAAAATATGAAAAGTGATCAGGTTTAAGCAAACCAGAAAGTGCACAGAGCTCTAGGGCTCCTGGGAAGAGCATATATGAGTGCAGTTTGCAGAAGGTAGACGTGGAGTTCAAGATGTCAACAGCTGCAACACTTTGTATTACACTCAACACAGTTGTCACAGAAGAAAGCCTGTAGAAGTAGCACCAGTGGAAATCATGGCTGATAAACACAGTGTGTCTGTAGGAAATCCCACATACTACAGTCATGCAAGGAGAGCTCTGGGAGAAAGTAGGAAAGTCCTGAAAGGGGTAGAGCCAAAGTGGTGAGTCCAAATAGTATTTCCCCAAAACACTTGCTGACTATTGAAACACACACAGGGAAATAGTCTCCTGACAGCTCAGCTCGAGACAAAAGATCTGGATTAAAATGACTGCACCTAAGAAACAAGTTCATGCTTCACAACCAGCAAGATAATTACCTGAATAAATAGTACAAAAAGTACTCATCAGTTTCAACAGCAGAGTTTAAAATCGCTGTAAATTAGCATGCATATGGTACAGGGGCTAAATAATTTCAATATAATAGCAACTAATAAAAATACTAAATAAAGAAAGAAAAATTTAACCTATTGTGATGTAAACTATGTAATGAATCTCAGATGGTTTTAAAGAAGCGATTTTAACTACCCTCAGTATAATTAAACAGGTGGAGAAGCATCGCTGTGCAGTGAAAGGCTTAAGTAACAAGAACGAGGCCCTGAGCTGGCAAGACAGTGCAGCAGACTAAGCGTCTACTCAGGTAAGTGCAGGGAGCGGGGTTCAGTTTCTGGCACCACATGCTTCGCCAGCCCTGCCCCTGGTGTGCTGAGTCGGCCACCGAGACCGAGTGCGGTGGTGCATGCCTGGAATCCCAGTTTTGGGGAGGCTGAATACAGTAGGATCACTACAAGTTCCAGCTGCCTAATGATACTCTGCAGAAAAAAAAATACATAAGCAAACAAGAAAAAAAAAAAAAAAAAGAATGAGTACATCAGTGCGGCCATTATGGAGAATACTATGGTTTCTCCTGCAGAAATGAAAATGGAGCCACCGTATGTCCAATGAACCCCACTGCTGGCTTGCTACTGTTTGGGCTAGAATGACCGACAGGGTCATAGGCTGTGGGCTTAGCCATCAGTTTCTGGTGTGATTAGGAGGTGGCAGAACCATTAAGAACTGGGGCATAGCCGAAGTTTGGTCGCCAAGTGCTAGACTGGGAAGCAGGTACTGAGATCCGCTCTTTCCTTCTCTCATTCTGTTGCTCAGCCACTGTGTAGTAAAGTCACCTCCCACAGGTGTTCCTACCAGGCTGTACTCCTTTATAGACCTGAAGCAACAGTGGATTGAAATCATTAAACCACAAGGCAAATTGTTCTTATTTATCTCATAATTGTCACAATAATAGAAAAATCTACTAATGTATAGGTATTTGTTCAAAAGAAATGAAATCAATATTTAAAGAGACATGGACATTCCATTGTTTATTACACCACTAAAGACATTGGCTGTGATTCTTATTTTAAATAACCTCAACAGTCAACAGCTGATGAAGAAATAAAGAAAATTTGTTATCATGTTTTTCTTAAGGAAATGCTGTTCAATCATTAAAAAGGAATTAAATTTTGAAATGTTTTATCACCCATGTGAAGGCAAACTCCAAAGAAAGAGGAGTAAAAGTGGGGAATAAATGTTAACTATGTTGATTGAAAAGGATAAAATGTTCCCTTTGAGGCAACATGGATAAAACTAGAGATCATCATATTAAATAAAGTAAGCCAAGCACAGAAAGATAGACTGTGCATGATCATATTCACATTCATGGGCTGAACCTGAAAAGGTAGATTCTGTGGAAGTTGGGAGCAGAATGGGGAATACTACAATTTGAGCATAATGAGGAGATAGTAAGAGGTAGGAAAGGCCAGCCAGTGGGTATTTGCTTTTTTTTTTTTTTTAAATATTTTGTAATACAGGGTCTATATAGTATTACTATACAAATTGGACTCACAGTGATCCTCCTGTTTTCAGCCTCCCAAGTGGTAGGATTACAGGTGTGTGCAACCATACTGTCTTTTTTTTTTTTTTTTTTTTTNTTTTGGCAGAACCAGAGATTGAACTCACCCTTGTGCTTGCCAGAGAAGCGCTCATTCCACTGAGCCATCTCCCCGGCTCCCACACTCAGTCTTAGTGGGTGTTTAAATTGTACATAGATATGAGCAAGCATGTCCGCTGTGCTACAGCATGACTGTAGTTAAGGACATCATCCACAGCAGCTCATCTGAGCAAACATATGCACTCAGGTCATCTATGTGTTTATGACAAACCAAGTGGCTATTTCTCCTCACAAGTTTGAATCCATTAAATACAGTTGTGCACATGTTTATATTTTACCTGTGAAATAGAAAAATATTCTCAAGAAATATATTCTCAATAGAAATATATTCTCAAGTGTATTATTTATGTCTAGGAGTTCTATAAGGTTTTTGTTATTATTCATCAATCATAATGCTTGATTATGTCTGACATACATTTCTATATAATGAATAACTCACTGAATAAATAATATGAAACCTTAAAACTCTGCACAGTAATATTAAAAGTAATATTAAAGAAACTTTAAAATACTTAGACATTCATGTATATAAAAAGAGAAAAATGTTAATTATCCTAATAGATGATTGCTTTAATTAAAACCCTCACCTGAGACTTGTCCTCATTTTTACTATAAAATAAAAGTTTTTACATCACCAAACTTTGTCTGACTTACAGGTTTTCTAGGACAGTTAACATATTTTGTTAATAAAACTCAACCTTTCTAGGCTTTCACAAATGTGAAGGAAGTATGAGAATTTTTTAACATTTGCAGCTTGGGTCAAGTAAATTCAGCCAACAACATATTTGTAAGTCTCTTGTTATTCTCAGGCGTATGCTGGTGATTTACGTATTCTTTTAAAATCTTTCTATAGAGGATACAATTTAGCTCTATAGCCTAGAAAAGTTTTCATCCTATCTACTAGATAGCAACTAGATTTGCGGTCACCATTGTGATATTTAATTTTTAAAATAATTCCAAGTGACTAGCTATCAGTTGAAAAGAGGCCCTCTGAAAGCCAGTCTAATGTACTGAAAATATGTGTGTCTACAATAGGTAATTTTTGGAAACTGCGCATTTCTTCAGGTTTTGAAAATTGAAGAAGACAATTTCTCCCTTAAACTAATTCCTTATCAAAGAACTTTTGCTTGCAAAGATGCGGGTAGAACTCTGTGTTCTTTTTGAATTTGCAAAAAATTAAGATGATGGATGGCATCAGCTTTGAGCCTCAGCTATTATTAGTTATTCAGTGATATTCTGTAGACATGGGCTTGAGAAAAATAGATTAAGATATTTTATTAAAATTTTGTGAATGTTGTGTATGCTTAGTTCATAAATAACCAAAAGAAAACTCAAATTTCTGAACCAAATTAATTTACATTGTGTATTAGTTATTTTTCTCTTCTTGCTGGGACAAAATGCTGACACCCAAAATTAAGGAAGGAAAGGATTATTTAGCTCACAGTTAGTGGAGTTTTCAGTCCATCCTCAGCTGGCTTGAAGGCAGATGGCACCTGGCAGAGGGCAGCTTTTCATGGCAGAGGAAAACAGCAAAAACCAAAGAGAAGAGCAGTAGCTGCAGCATCTAGCAAACCTCTCTCCCTCTTTATACTGTACGCAGGTTACCCACTCCAGGGTTGGTATAGTATGCACATTCATAATCCTTGCATTGGATCATGAATTGCATGAAGCTTTGGGAACACAGCTAGACAGAAACCATGGCACATTGTATTAAAGTAAAACTGCTTATGATTGTCCAAAAGCCAACTGTACTTCTAGTAGCAAAGTGCTGACAGTACAACTCTCATCTATCCAGCAGTCACTAAGTAGCATGTTAAGATCTAGAAAATGCACTCTTTGTCATGTGTCATATATTAGGCATTAGAACACACACTACTAATATTTGAATAAATAAGAAATCTGTGTGAAAAACAAGTCTAAGCACATGTGTACATATACACACTCCTAAGTGTGGCTGAGAACAATATGTTAAATACTTCCGTCTCACCAAAAAATCAAGGTTTGTTCTCAACAGTAGACAAAACACAGTATCCTATGTTTTATTAGTGATTTAACTGCCTGAAGGAAACATGGCTCTTTTAAATATTCTTAACGGTATAATTGCATTGCATGTTGTATGTGTTCTTTGTCCTACTCGTTTGATTTTCAGTTGGTATATATGATAATTAACTTTATAAGGTCATATAGATAAGCAAATGAATCGTACACTGGAAGAATACAAGGGAGAGGGAGACAGGCAGGAAGCAAGAAAACCAAGATGGGTTGTGCATGTGTGCCAGTCCTCTATGGTGAGAGTAACCATGTTGCACTGCAAACTAGAACCGACCAAGGTCGAAAAAGAACAAATAAATACATTTTAATAAAACATTTTAGTACCCTAG